>CAIGRN010158379.1:0-13071 GCA_903798345.1 Fraxinus anomala
TAGGGTCAATTGAAGCTTTTTGGGACCATTATCTATCCGAAAAATAGGTATTTGACTCTGCAGTTTTCCAGAGGTGGGAAGAGTGTGATGTGTGAGGATTACTTCGACAATATGGTAAGTATTTTCTCGTATTTCTTTCTGCCAGTTTTCTTGTCACACATTTCCTCATCCATGATTGACATTTAATATTTCACATTTTGGACCTTCATATGTGCAACCATCAGAATATTCTTAATTTCAACCTGCAATTGCAATACACCCTTATTTGTTTAAATGTCTGTGTGTGTGTGCAATAGCCAATTTTATTATGTTAAGATAAGAAAGCTGTACATAGTTATTTATCAAACCATAGTACTAGTTCTTTCTCATCAGCTGGACTTGGATCATCCTAAATAGTAAACACACCGTCCTTGCTCATGTTTCATTGGATACCTATCTATGTTTTGTTTGCTTTGTCTTGTTTTTGCTATTTTTTATTGAAGTTGTAATTAAGTAACTCTCATAACTCACTCCTCTATTATTATTTTCCACATCAGACATTGAGATAGCTGAATGTACAGCAGAGAATCCCTATTATAGCTCAATAGACTTAGGAATACCTCCTATGCAACCAGTGATGTTATTTCATAAGTTTGCTTCTAGAACTCATAAGCTTTCTACTTTCAAGAAACTGAGAGTTGATTTTGAAGCATGTGGCGTTCTTTCCAAAGTGTGCTTGCAACTACTGCATGTTCTATTCCTGGTCTTGATGGATGGATATCATGTATTGATGCTTGATTGTTCTTATGTAGAGAATATGGGGAAACCCGAGAATAAAGACGGGATGTTTAGTAGTTGTGGGTGTTCAATTTTTCAAATAAAAAGAATAACAACTTTTACAGTTTTTGGAAAATTTTCATAACTAGAATTTTGATTCAAAACGAAGTCTATTGTTTGTTTGGCACAACTTATTTTGAAAATCATTTTTCCTCAAACTCATTTTCAAGCACATATCCTTCATAAAATAATATTGCACGTGGCCCATAATTTTTCCTAATTTTAACCGCATATTTTCCAAAAAAAAATTATTTTTCACTTCAAATAATCTTTCCCAAACAAACACTTGGCTCTAAGTCAAAGTCAACAATTAATTTCAACCACGTATTCATGGGACCACAACTTTTCAACCACACATTTCATCTATTTTTATCAAAAACTACTAAAAAACTGATATTAACCTCTACCAAACAAGGGCTTAATGTATGCACTACATGCTTGCCTATGTTTTCTTCATTTTGCGTCCTTAAAAACTGATATTAACCTCTACCAAACAAGGGCTTAATGTATGCACTACTAGGGCTTAATGTATGCACCAAATGTTTGAAGGTGCATTAAAAACTTCACTAGTATTACAAAGACTTATAAAAGTTAACGTCTTCTGTCAGTGTGCACAAGACCTGGCTTAGCTTGGATTCCACGGGCAATGACCCTAAATTCTAGTTGAACCAGTTCAGTCCATATACACAGGTTCTTATTCATGCATATATTTTAATCAACTAACACCCACAAAATAAACCCAGATATAACATTTAAAGTTGTGGAGGAAAAATATGTAAAAGAAGGAGGATGTAAATTGGAAGTAGTGATGCTTGTATAATTGTTTGCTTGTTTGCTTAATTAATACAAAAATCTGAGTATTATGTGACTTTGTACGTTCTTTTTGCATTCATTTGGGCTTGAATTTGTGGTTACTTAACTCAAATTTCTATTCCTTTTTATTGGAAGAGGGAAAATAATTTTATGCACGTGTTTTATATATTTCGTATTAATTTATGTATTTTAAATAAAAAAATTTGCATAATGACACACTATATATGACACCAAACTCGAGAGAAATTTTACTGTTTTGGAAGTTTTTGGAAAAAGAGTTTTTAACCATTATAAGTCAAACTAGTCTTTCTCTAATAAGTCAAACAAGTCATTCAATTTTAATTAAGACACAAGAAATAATTATAGCAAGGACCCATTCATATTAGTATTCAAAAGGATAAGAAGTGGTGTTCACGACAAATGGTATTGGCGTATAAGTTCATTTCTTTCTTTTGGGTGGTGGTGGTTGGATTGGGGACTGGGTGTTAACAAATATTATCGGATAATGTCTTTTGAAATGGTTTCAAAATCTGGTGGGGTTGTAACACTATATGACTGACCTTAAATGGCACCTGAGCGAAGATGGAAAAAAAAATTTGTCCCACCCTGATCAGTACGGTTCCCAAGGCAATCTTCAGTGTCTATGGCTACTTCATCCTTCGCCACTTAGTTTTTGAATTGGATGTTTAAAATAACATCTGATATGATACAATCCATAATCAGTTACCAAGTACTTTGTCGATATTTGATTACCATATGCATTTTAGTTCCATCTTTTCACTTTACTTGAGGTTGAAATCATGCATTCTTGTTTCTTTCTTCCCCAGATAGTATTTTCTGATGCATGGTGGATTGGAAAGAAAGATGAGAATCCAGAAGAATTACGGCTGGAATTTCCGAAGGATTTGAATTTGGTTAGTTTACTCCGAATTTGTTTCACTTGCACTTAATAGAAAGAGAACACCCTGCTTTCAGTTGGTCAACGTTGTAATTATAGAGATACGAAAAGCATGCCAAAATACGAGTTTATCACCAAATAATTTCCCAGATATCCTTGACACAATTTCCCGTGTCCTCGTTGGGCCCAGGAACAACATGCAGAGTATGATTTCAAGGGTGGTGCAGGTGCACCTTGTGATGGAAGACGAGGTTTTATAAAATCTGCAATGAAATGTGTGAAACAAGATTCGCCAAAAGATTCACAGGAGGATGATTTAACTGATAGTCAAAATAATGGAAATGAATCAATTGAAGTAACTCCTACTCGGCATTCAGCTAGGACTGCAGGGAAAACTTTCAAGTATTTTCTTTTCCTTTTTCTGCATGACAAAAGCTGCATAGATAATTTTGTACCGAATCAAATATGACGAGTTGTGAGGTCCTGAGCTAAGCCTAGGCTAAAAAAACTGCTACTTATACAGCACTTAATTTTTTTTTTCAACATTTCAACCTCTCTTTGACGTCATATCTTCCTTGTCCCAAATGGGAATGTAGAAATTCAACATGAGACAGAGGAAGCATCTATCAGATGAGTATGAAATGACTAGATTGACAGAAACAACTATGATTGTTTTAGTTCATGTTATTACACTTAAAAATTTTGATTCGCTGGCGAAGGAAATATGTGATTATGAGCAATCATCAGTTTCACATAAGCTGTTTCTCCTCTCATTGGTCATAGCAGCAACTTTGTCACTTTATGTGCCGAAGAATATCTTGAAGAGAATATATAAGATTGAGCTGTAGAATTTACGGACATGTATATGCAGACCCTTTTTCTCTTGTTTCACTTGTGAGGCATTTAAATTTACCAATAACTACTAGTACTACCTTTTGCTAGGATGCAGTAATTTACATCATAACTATTTGGAAGTCACGTGAGATCAATTATTTTTGTACAAGGCACTATCCTTTGCTTTGTTTTGCTTCCTTAAGATCTTGTTAAAATTCCTCTCGGCCTTAAGTTATTTTGGTGATGCTTAAAAAGTCTGTGGGCAGGTTTGCAGAAGCATCTTCTGGGGATGATTTTATTGGAACAGATGCTGAAACCTTTGAAGAAGAGGATGAGGAATTTGGTGTCGTACAGAAAACAGGAATAAATATCCTTATAATTTTTTTCTCAACAATATTTCTTAGTTATTGGATTTTATTTTTTTTTGTCCCTTGAAGATTGTGATACTAAACCCCTGTTTGACACCCATTATATTCTCATTCTCATTCTCATTTTTTTCTCTTTCTTCATTTCAACCACACATTTTTCAAATAAAATAATATTACACACAAATCTAAAAAAATTTATCACTTTTCCACCACACCCTTCCCCATCAATCACTATTCCAAAATTTCTCATTCTCATAAAATGGGTGTCACTTCATTTCAACCACACATTTTCTAAATAAAATAATATTACACACAAATCTAAAACTTTTTATCACTTTTCCACCACATCCTCCCCCATCAATCACTATTCCAAAATTTCTCATTCTCATAAAATGGGTGTCAAACACCCTCTAAGTCATGGATATTTGAAGCTTTCATATACCTCGTGAAGGTACATGTGATTTCAGCTTCTACACACTGATTTCCTTAAATAATAACACAAACTGAACGTAGCTGCCCTGTAGTCTTCGACATTGACAATGTGGATGCCACAGAGCCCATTCCAGCTTCAGATCACGTTAAACGAACTGTCAAATCTAAAGATCTCTCTCACAACACTCACTTTTCTCTTGTTCAAACAACTGTATCTACATTGTTTAAGAAGGTGGAGGAGAAGGTGAGGTCTTGCACCTTTTACTTTTACAAGCATCAATGTTGGGTCTCTGAGATCCTTTCTACAAACTTTGTTGTGTAGAAAGGATATCTATCAAATCCAACGATTGTGTAAAAGTAGCAGTATATCACCAACATATCTAACCTTTCTAATTACGGTTCTACCATCATAAATGGGCATGATAGATGTTGACTCGATCACATCCTTAACTCTAAGTTGATATCCTATGCAAGCTCCTCTTTCTCTACTACAGAGATCTTGCATCTCAATTATGAGTACAGGCATCCTCTAGCACCACAGTGTCCTTGATATTATTAAAAAAGATACTCTCGTGTTCAAAACCAAGTAGGATCTCTTTTAACAATGGTGAATAATTTTAATCTGTTCCTATCCATTAAATTTCTCATAAACTTCAAAAAAAAAAAAAAAATTACTGGTAAATGTTCATATGCATTATTTGTCACAGTTGTGTGCAAGATTGTTGTCTTGTAACACTTGGGGATTACCTCCAAATCTCACGATGACACTGCTTGTGAATGCTAGTCTTGAGTCTTTTTGAAGAGTCGAATGATTGATAGTACAAATGAACAAATTGTACAAGTTATTGGTAGTTTGATGTTGAGTTGATGATTGACACCTGACAATAATCTAAATCTCAAATTATTTTTCAAAATAAGCAGCTTCTTTTCATTGTGATTATTGTAGTTACTGCATCTTTCCAGTTGTTTCTTGTCTCCATTGTTAACTACATATTAGTTTATCTGTGAATTGGTAATAAGTGAAGATAACTCATCCACAAGGGAAACTGAAAACTTAGAATTTTTCTTTTGTCCAGAAATAAATACACATGGTTACACCTCAAATGGGATACAACTGACAATGACTACGGAGACACTGTCCTGATGAGAATTAACTAAGAATACGTTTTTAATATATATCTTCTCTTAATAATACGATCACTCTTTAGATGCAGTATTCACTTATTGGTCTCT
The DNA here is from genome assembly GCA_903798345.1 of Fraxinus anomala. Taxonomy (NCBI): domain Eukaryota; kingdom Viridiplantae; phylum Streptophyta; class Magnoliopsida; order Lamiales; family Oleaceae; genus Fraxinus; species Fraxinus anomala. Next base: position 5,395 of record CAIGRN010158379.1, read on the forward strand.
GTTTTTACTCATTCATTTTTAATTTATGAAATAAAGATAATTTATTAATTTTGGTATGGAAGTTTTATTTTCTTTAAAACTCTTCTAGTACATTTACTTTTGTTTTGTCTGAAAGCATAATGTGTGTCATATGTAATGTCCGTCTTTTATGGTGAAATTGATAATTGACTAAGAAGTATCTATAGTACGTCCAGATTAACATTATGTCCAGATTAACATTATACATTCATTTGGATTCAGACACGTTGATATCCCCACATTTGGCTTATCAGCGTCAAAATTCTTACAGTAATCTATGCTTAAGCAATAAGCAGTGATTCTTTCTCCAAGATTATCAACCCTGCCTTTTGTTTTTGATCATCTTATTTACAATTTTCTTTTATGGGCTTATGCTGTTATAGTCAATCAAATGGATACAATAATAACTTTATGCTGCTGTATCAATTTGATATATCATTTTTCATTTTCAGAAGGCAAATAAGGATGTGAAACAGAAGAAGGATAATGTCAAGGTTGAGATATGTTTGCTTCTTCTTTGCCCCTATAAATATAAAGACTTCTTTCTCCTCTATCTAGTAATATCAACCTGTTGAGCTTTGCTATCCTTTATTTGCCTTTTACCTTTCATCACATGCCATTGGCTTGTTGTAGGTTTCCAAGTTCTTGAAACGGGGGAAGAAAATTGAGGAAAGAGATGCTGGTTAGCCTTGCTCTCTCTTTACCCCCTCCCTTACCGCTCATTCTAATTTTATGATGCCATTTAGTGCATAAAAACTGGAAATAGATTTTGCTTGTAAATTATTTACTATACCCAAAAACTGAAACTTTCTTCTCGTCTTAACCATCTGTTTATTGAATGTCATTTGGTGGGTAAAGGTGGTATGGAAAACATGTGAAGTGCATGCCTTCCTTCCATTATTCTACAATGATTTACAATTATTTCCTTAAATATATTCCTATTATGTAAATTAGATTGTTTAGATCAGTTCAATTGTCAGAATAAGAGAGATAATCTGTATCTAATTATGTGTGTACCCGAAGATTGATGTTAGATATCTATGATACACTATTCTCAAAGCTTGTGAGTTGTGAATCACTTTTCATGATATTCTATTTTAATGGGGACATCTGAACAGATTAAAACATAGGTAGGCCTTCAGAAAACCAGAACGAACCTGTTATACCAATTCTTCTTCGTCTGATCAATTCTCAGTTGATTTTGATCCATTGACTAACCTAATTCAAGATTCCTCATGCAATGAACATCATGTTATATGTCATATAATATCTCATAATGGTTTGTGTAGAGTAGAAGGCATAGTTTTTATTGGACAGACTTTTTCATAAATTCTGCGACTACAAATGAAAGAAATGTAGAAGCTTTGTCTAATTAAAACATGCCAGACCTAATAAGAATGATGTAGGACACACAATACTATTACTTGACAAATTTTAGAGGACCAATTTAATGTCTCACACAGCAACCAGTTCTAGGTCCTGTCATTTTATATGATGTGTCACTTGTCTAATGCCTAGAATCATGCTATCTTGTTATGCATGATTTTGACATATGTTCAATTAATTTCTGATTCTGCTCATACATAGCTTCTCATGGTCCACATTTTGTTTGCTTTTGCATATGTGTAGGTGCAGAAACTATGACGTTGAAGAAACAACCTGAGGTATTGTTCTTGCATGTATATTCTTATACTCTTCGATTATGTCTTATTGTTTTCATTTTGCCTTCTCTTTCATACAATGTCCTTATATATAGCCCTTGTTTGATCCCCATTATTTTCTAAATATATTTCTCCCTCTTCTTTTCAACCATACATTCTTCAATAAAATAATATTACACGCAAACTCAAATCTTTTCCTTATTTTTCAACCACACATTCTCCATCATCTACTATTCCAAAATGCATTCTTATGAAAAAATGGGGCTCAAACAGGCTCATAATCATATTAGAAATCAACTTAGGAAACTGAAGTTTACTGATTGAATTTCTACTTTCTCTTTTGACCATTTATTGTCAAGTCATCTTGCAACATAATTATCTTTCATCTATGTAGCGGTGGAATTCAGGGCTCCTTAGAACTTAGCCTTGGTAGTTATTTAATTTTAAAAGCGCATGGAGTGCCATCAAGAGAAGTTAATTGTCATAGTCTACATCATGTCATCAATTGATGATGAAGAAGCCTGTAATATTTCTGCACCTTGCACTTTGTCTACACTGGTTGCATTTGTTTCTTTTAGAGAGGATGATCAAAGCAATGTGATAAAATCCTGTGACAGATCCAATTCAGCTTCTAGAATTAAGATCAGACTTTGAGAAAAGACTGAAGAAGAACAATAACTTAAGCTATAAATGTATTTTGTATTTCTGGAATTCTACTAGAATATAGGAAAACTCTGCTATGAAGAAAAGCAGCAATTTTTAAACTATAAATCTGTAATTCAGAAACAAGAAAATGAAACAAAGGTATTTGGCTTTCAAGAGGCCAATTCTCTCCCCCAAGACCACTCTCAATTTCCCCCCTCTTCTAGTTCCCTCTACTTCCTATTTATAGATCTCCTCTAACTAAGTCTAGGTCAACTCATCCCTTCACTAACAGATTCTGTTACTTCCCAGCCAACTTTTCCCTCCTTCTGGGTCCTTCTAAAATAGGTAAATTGTATAGGAGGCTTATCACAATGATCTTGGCTCCTGCAATATCTCCAATCTACCTGCCATCCCTTTGTGCCCTGCCACTTCTCTTTATCCAACCAGAAAGCTCCCAAAAGACCATGAAGATATACACACCCACAAATACGAAGCTGGAGATCCAGCAATTTCCATAAATGCACTGAATTAAGACCGAATTAAGATATTCCTTGTTTTGCAATATTAGTTCTTTGATTTTACACAGCTATGGATCCTAAAGTTGTGTTTGCTGCAAGTCTTGTGATGTGAAACATAAAAGTTGTATAAGAAAAATTATGCAAAATATATATGATGCTGTTTTATTAAATAATGGTTTCTGATTCAACTATTATGATGCTTCAATTGCTTCCCTGTTACTGCTCGGTTGCATTCGGCAGCATACTTGGGAGACACGAATTGCAATTAGAAATTATCTCATTCAAATATGAATTTAGTTTTCACTCGTTCCAATTTCACATCACAATATATGGCAAAAATCTTGCAAACCAATTATATACGGAATTTGAGGGTCTTACTGTAGACACACTACATATTTTAATCAAAACAGCATCTCATAATTTTTAACAAGGAAACATTCAATAATGAGCTACAGGTAGAACATAAAACTTTTTTTTATTTAAATTGAAACCAGAGTGTCAATTTTTATGTAAAAGCCTTGACACAATTCTAAGGCAAGAAGTACAAAGAGCTGTGGGCCCAAGAGTTAACAATACTTTGCTTAATTTTCTTTGATGCCTATGGAGGAACTAGTTAAAGTATTGGAAAGTAGTCATTTTTTTTGGCCATCGCGTGTCTTGGAGTTTGGAAAGCCATCAGCTTGATTTATTTCATGCATCTCTGATTCTCTTAAAATTATCCTTAAGATATTATTACATATTTCTTCCACGAAGAAAATAGGTAACCTTACTTTTCAGAGTACAAGCTCTGTTGAAGTCCACCAAAGGAAGTCCGAAAGCAATACCCAGGGTGCATCATCCTCAAGGAAAAGGAAAGCTGACCCAATTCCTGCTGCCTCAAATTTGTCTGATCCTAGCAGTTCCCCTCGGGTAAAATAGCCATCCAGATTTAAGTAGCAAATTCTTCAGCCTGCCACATGCACTACAGCTGCCACCACCATATGTCATTGCCTGCTAAATGTGTCCTGTTACGTTGACACGTTGATGTTAAAAATTATAAACTTCGTTCCTAATTTTACTGATCTCAATAAAGCAAGAATTAAGTTCTGTAAGTTCTTTGCTCCCCTACCTTACGGTATTAGAATTCATGGTTATGATATTCTTAATAGCAAATTGAACCTTGTACTGGTATTTTGCTTTTTGCATTTTGAATTCTTGTTTTTGATTGAGTTGAACACTTGCAGTCCATTTACTGTTGCAAGACAAATATAAGTATTAGGAAGTAATCTAATGACAACAAGAAGCTAAGCCTTGTCCCAGTTCAGCATTTGAAATGTTACATATCTGAAAATTTATTAAACGTGTGTACGTGCGCCTGTCAATGCTGAGTTTTACCTTTTCCCCTCATTTTTTCATAAAGTCAGAGACATAATGTCTTCAATAACTTTGAGTTTTAAAGCAGCTAGTGTTTTTATTGATTTCTGCACTGCTTTGCCTGATATGTTCCTTATCCGATGTTATTTGATGATACAAATCTTTTCTGGGTGCTTCCATTTCCCTACTGTAAAAATTTTAGAAATTGATTGCTCCTGGAATGTAAAAAGTAGATGGCCTACATGGTGTCAGGACATCAAGCAGCTTGATCAAATTTAGGCTTTATTGTATGAGGTTGTATACTTAAGCTGGTGCCTGGTGTTTGGGTTCTAAATTGTTGTGTAATGTGTTTGCTTATCCACAAATTTGTGGTGCATCGTTCTTAAGATACCTCTTATTCTATTAAGCCCATGTTTGGTGGCCTTTTTTTTGGAAAAACATTGTTTTGAATAGTGATTTTTTTTTAGAATGTGTGGTTAAAAAGTAAGGAAAGGCTTTGGGTTTAAGTGTAGAATATTTTATTGTTTGAATGTGTGGTTAAAAATAAGTAGGTAGAAAAAGGAGTTTTAAAAGAACGGGAGACAAACAGGGGCTAAATAACTCTTAATTAGAGATTTTGCATCACTGGGAAAAGCTAAGAATTGTAAATTTTGCAAGTTGATCCTGACCAATATGGAAATGAAATGAAGTTACTTTCTCTGTTAGTGCCATCAGCCATGTTGTATGTTAAATTTGGAATAACACGAAGTTTAGGTGGACTCAAAATGTCATTATTGTCTTACATATATGACAAATTATTTTAAATACTTTGGGTAACTTGTTGATTATCATGATTTTATGATTAGAAGAGGTAAGTACTTTAGCGTCTTGTCTGCTATCTTTTGAGTTAACTTGTGGTATAGTTGAATTTTTCCATGATTGATGTTGAAATAAAGCCTTCATTGAAGTATATTGGTGTTTGTCCGTAATAGTTTATTTATGTTTTTAACTCTGCAGGTAGAAGATGATGACATAGAAGAGCTCTCTAGCACATCTCAGGTGTGATTTCTTAATGCAGTTTTAACTTCATTATGATTGTAATGAAATGCAAGAACGTAAATCACATTGGTTTATTGTCACTAAAGTGATGCATTGTATATGAATCATGCACATTCATCACCTGGAGCACATTGACATTCGTACCACTCCTTGTCCAGTGCATAAACACAACTTTGATATGGACATTATGATGATTTTTGTTTGTGAACTGGGTTGTAATGGCTTTTTTTTTTTTTTTTATCCTACTGATTCTATTTGTTGCCAACTTTTCTCAGGATATTAATGCAAGTGATGAAGATTGGACTGCTTGAGAATGTAATGCTTCTACAACAGTGAGATTGATGCTAGAACATTTTTTATTAAAATATATAATACTGGGCATTTCTTAGTTTGGCTCCTGAGGTGATGTGTTACTGTGTAAGCAGAAAATAGTACTTGATTGTTCAACGTCTTCATTTTTCATTATATTCATTACCATTGTAATTGAGATTCATTAGTTTGTCCAGTTGGTTTTGAGTTAAATCAGTAAAACTGCTGGATTGAAGACATTGAGGTTGGGGAGGGGGTGGTAAATATAATCAATTATACGTGCTACTTATTCATGCGTCAGTGCAATACAAATTTCAATCTCTTAGCCCCCGTTTGGAAAGAATTTATAAATGATTTAATTTATAAATAGATAAAAATAAGTTGTGAATAAGTGGATAAGATTTGTGGGTCAGAATGTTGTGAATAAGTGGATGATGTGTGGAATGATTATGTTGAACAAGTTGATTTAAAAGTTAAAGTTGTTATAGAGAGTGATATATGTATCGTTTAAATCTTGTTTAAACATGCCTTCACACGATGGTTAATTTTTAAAAAATCAAAGCTCGATACCGAGACTTGAAAATTCAGCTCTCTTTTCTTGTATGGTATACAGCAATAAAGAACTCAGAAGTTCACCTCCGCGAGGATAGCCAGATTTTTAGAACAATATTTATGGGTTTTGCCTCTTTTTTGTGATAGCAAGTAATAAACACCGAACATTAAAAACCTAAATCTAGACTATGTACTTGTAGGTTTTTCTAAATTCTAATTCCATTAGATTACTTGTAGGTTTTTCTAAATTCTAATTCCATTAGATTATTAAAGGCTTAAGCCAATCGGACCCATGAATTAATTAATTATTTATGACATAATACTTACATTTCAATACTTTCGTTTTTCATTGAATTTATTACCATTTTAATTGAGATTCAGTTTTATTGTTTAAGCTAGACAAGTGAATTTTTTTCAGTTTGAGAGCCATGGGTGTCTGTTTTTGAATGCAGGGTTGTTGGATTTGGACTTACCATGTATATATGCATGCATATTGGCTTTTGACCCAATTTCAGTATCCAATTGAAAACCAAATTAAAATACAAATAATGGTTGACTCGCAAAGCTAAAAAACTTATAAATAGCATAGGTGTGCTTCACTTCTGTTTCGATTGAGCAAAATTTGGGTGGAGGATGGCTATGAGAAACAGGAGTATTGGCAACAATATCTCGCCAAATTATAGTTGACAGAGACTGAAGTAAAAAGTGGTGGAGATGGAGATTGACGTATTCTTTGGTCTCTTTCTTGCTTCATTATCTTTAAAGTTTTGTTTAGGCTCGTAAATATGTCAAGAAAGCTTCACAAAAGTATGCAGGAAATATCAAGGGAAAAAATTGAAATATGTTCAAGTCTTTTGGGTGCAGAATTTAATTAAGTGACACATGCACAAATTCCTTAAATACGATGGTAGTTAGATTTGAATCCAGGACATTAGCTTAAGCTATCAGCGAGGATCACGTGTATATCAGTTAAATAATGTCCAGAACTGGTTTCATTGTGAAAATTACTTTTGTTTCCTCTCCACCTTTTTAGTTGTTGAGAATTAGAGATTATGTATTACCAAGTACTATTGAGATGCATCCATAGGTAAATAAATCGAGTGTCAATTTCATACTACAGAAACATGACTTCATTCTCTTATGTATAGATACAGGATAATCATTTTCAGTCTTTAATTATGAAGGTGATACTTTTTGGCATATAAGTTAAATCTTTCCCTTGGCCAATCCAGGATTCTAATACTTAATCTATGAGAAGGAAACATCTCCTGGTTTATTGAAATGAATAATCAGAGACCAATTGTTTTTAAGAGAACCTTTTATGCTTACGTGTATTTATATGCTTGAAATCCAAATGTTGGGAAATTTGAGAAGCCACAATCATCACCAGCCGTGAAGAACCACTGGAAGAAACCCCATAAGAAGCTAAAAGAGAAAAACTTCCCCAATTCTCTTTCTTCCTGGATACATAATGAACCAATCCTTTTTATTCTTAATATCTTCCTACTAGATTTATTTTATATTTTTTCTGTAATATACCTACATATGAGGTGTTAATTATAACCGGAATAGGGACTTTGCTA
>CAIGRN010158395.1:0-22533 GCA_903798345.1 Fraxinus anomala
GCCGCAAGAAAGTATTGTTCCATATCGAACAAGAAGTTCTCAACTTCTTTAGGATCCCGCGCCCCCCTGTAGGTACACGGTTCTGGAATTCTGAGCCTATGCACCGGCTCTTATATGGTGGCTTGCCCATTGCCAATCGCATGTTGAAGCACTAGTAACTGAACTCTCAATGTTTCCAACTCATCCTGTAAATCAGGTATGATAGCAACAGCTTCAGTCATAGCTGCGTTAGCCATCTGACTTTCATTCAATTGGATGTGTAATTCCCGAATTTCATTTTCTGCCACCTCGACCTTTTTCTCGAGGCCCTCCATGGCATAACACAACCTAGTAGTTATTGCATCAAATGCATCCACGTGCTGTTTTGTGTTCATCTTTGGAGGATCTACCACCTTCGTAGTGTTCGATTCAATTGAATCTTTTGCTTTCTTATCTAGGGTCTTGAGCTGCGGCTCTGATACCAACTTTCACGGAGTACCTTTCTTCTTAACACAGAAAGGGACACCGTGCTGCAGTAGGCTGCTCCGCTAGACTACCTTCCGCCTTTTCTCGGGACGAAAGAGATTTTGATTAAAAATATTAGAAAGTTTGCAACACAATTGANAGACTTTTCATGAATATGCCAAATTATAAGTTTGACCAGGTTTCACGGGGTGCCTTTCTTCTTAGCACAGAAAGGGACACCGTGCGGCAGTAGTCTGCTCCGCTAGACTACCTTCCGCCTTTTCTCGATCGTTTTGGGACGAAAGAAATTTTGATTACAAATTATATAAAGCTTGAAATACAATTGAAAGAAACTCATTCATTGATTGCTTGAAATCTAGAAATTACAATTATTGAAAACAGTAAATTACAATGGCTAGTATAGGGAGCGAACACTAGAAATGTTGAAAGATTATTTGAAAGACTAATACTCTTATAATAGACTTCGCAACAAAAACTCAAGTGATGGGAGTAGACGTTTAATTGCCGAATAATCATATTAAACTTTTTCTATTTTCTAACTATAATTTTACAATTGAAATAAACTATTGCAATGGAAAGAAAATTACAACTCGAACTTGAACTAATATTTACAATGTGCGGTCGAAGTTGGGCAAACTGTGGCTGCGATAAGGTCACGTGGCTTAAGTAAAGCTGCGGTCCATGACACAGGGGCTTGGAATGCAATTTCAAGTGCTGGAATTGGATTTGAATTGCATTATTTTCTTGAATTTTGAACCAAAATATCTACTTTCTTGACAAAGGCAAGATATGTGTGTAGCAAGGGCTAAAGGAATGTCTTATCTCGTGAATGGTTAGAGTGCCACATTGCAAGTGCAGCAGCAATTTTTCAAAATAATTTCAAGTTTCAATTGAATTATTGCCTGTTGAATCCACTGTTGTTCATCCATCTTGAAGTAACCAAATCCTTGAACATGTTCTATGCATTTGAAAAGTTTCCTAATCAAGTTGTTTAAAAGACGAAAAAAAGAGAGGGAAGAACTGAAAATACCCAAAACAAAGGTCGTAAAGGAAACCTAAAAAACTTTTAAGGAAGATGTCGAAAGTTAAATATCAAGGCACCTTCAAGGAGAGTATTTATGCCTTCACAGTTCTCGTTTTCCTTTTCAATAATTCCCTCATAGCCTCCAAACACTTGTTCTAGCTCTATCTATTAATAATAAATAATAAGGTAGTCATATTCACACTAGTTTGTTTAATTGCATTAAAAGTTTTTAACTTTTATTTATTTTCACTTGTGTCTCCAACTTTTATCATCAACCCTCTATTGATGAGCACATATTGACTTTGATGAAGATTTTCGTCCAAATTCTGTTAGCATGTTTTAAAATAGGGGGCAAATATTTGGTCATACACTTGTATTTGTTATTTATTTATTTTTAATAAAAGGACATTTTATTGACCTATGGTTAACTTTATATTTTGATTATAATAAACAAATTATTTTTATCTCTAATAATTGAATTCGAGTCTTCATAGCTATTGTTGCTAAGTTAATCAATTGGAGACAAAAAGATCGCTATCAAAAGATTCTCAATTGATTATCAATGAAAATTGAGATGGAAGCCGAGCATTTACGTCAAATTGATCGAAGACAAGAACTTCAACAGTGAAATATCGAAGATATTAGACGTATTCGGGAAAATACTATCCAAGCGGACGTCTGAATGGTAGCGGACTTCAGTTCATCCAACAGTTGATTTTTTAACCATTCTGAATTCTGGCTCATAATGGCTAGTTTGGTTATCCAGTTCAGTTTGCGGACATCCTTATGACCGGGTTGCTCGATTAAGCAGATTTTTTGACGTTTTGACTGCTATAAATATTATTTCACTTTTGCATTCAATATACAGTTTTGAGAGCATTAAAGTGAGACATTCTTGAGCTAAATTATATTGACTACACATTTTGTTTATCTTTATCAAATCATTTACCTTGAAAAACTTTTGATTGAATTAACTTTTAAATATCATTCTACCCATTAAAGTTTTTTTTCTCACCTAAGACTTGAGTTTCATTTATTGCTATCTATTAAAGTACTAGTTAATTTATCTCTTAATACTTAATTTGATCATATCATTTATTAAGAGAGAAATTTCAAATTGTAAAATTAACTTTTCTTAAATTTATAGGTCATATTGAGGTCCCATAAAGCTCAAAATTTTATAAGAATCGATGCTCCTTATTTGTAAGTCACCGAAAACATTGTAAGTCAATCCAATATAGTGAAAAAACCTTGCTCGTGACGGAGAACTTGGTAATGAATGATGTAGATCATTGTTGGGATCGACCATCTACAATTACATTGTTTGTACACTCTCTTCCCTTACACTTTTTGCTTTCATATTTGTATATTTTTGTTTTGTGTGACTTACTCATCCTAAATTTGCTTAAACTTGCATTAATTTTTAGAAAAATTTTAATAACCAATTCACCATCTTCTTAGTTAGTTATTCTTGGGCTATCAGTATCACAGTAATGTGCTCATTTTTAAAAAAAAAAAGATTTCACAATTTTGAATATTGGCTAACCACATTTTTCAAAATCTTGAGGGGCATTTTACAAATCATCCTCCTTTCTTTGATGTCACGCATTATAATTATTGTAAAGTTAGGTTGATGATTTTCATTCAATCAATAGATTACAATATTTGGAAAGTTATTGAATATGATCCTTATGTGTGCCTACCAAGATTATTAAAGTTGATGCAAACCCGATCAAACCATTGCAAAACCTAAAGAGAAATATGATGAAATGATAAAAGAAAATTATCCTTGAATGCTAGAGCCAAAAATTCACTTTATTGTGCCTTAAATAGAAACGAATTTAATCATATTAGCACGTGTGATTCTGTACATGACATTTGGTATGCATTAAAAGTTACTCATATTTGCACTAGTAAAATAAAGGAAATCAAAATTAATCTCTTGGTTAAAAAAATTGAAAACTTTTTCATGAAACAAGATGAACCTATTGTTTGACATGATTACTTGCTTTACCGATATTGTTAATGGTCTCAAATGTTTTGATCGCAAATTTTTAAACTTGTAAGTAAAATGTTTATGTCACTATTGGAAGATTAGTGTTCATTAAGGATGTTGATAGAGAATACCAAAAATATCAACTCATGTCATTTGGAAGAATTTTATGGAACTTTGATGACATATGAGCTCAACAATGTCGAAATTAAGGAGAAAATAAGGAAAAATAAAGAGGAATCAAATGAGCTCCTAAGCGTCAAATTGCTCTTAAATTGACAATTGAAGAAGCAACTACAAGTGAAAATATAAGTGATAAGGAGCTAGATGATCTAGTCATTCTCGTCAAAAAATAGAGAGGTTTTCGAAATAATCAGAGATTCCAAAAGAAAGAAGAAAATGGCGAAGATAGAAATTAGAAAATTATTTGCTATGATTGTGAAGAGAACCGAGTGCCCAAACTAAAAAAGGAGTATCAAGAAAAAAGCACTCTAAACAATATGGGATGAAAGTGACGAAGATGATTACGATGGAAATGATAGTCAAGAAGAAATAGCCAACATGTGCTTTATGGCAATTGAAGATGAGAAAAATTAAAAATAAATAAATGCTTCATCTTCATCCAATACTAATAAAGATTTAGCCTAGCATGATTTCTGTTATATTATAAGAAGAATAATGAAAAATTATCAGCCGGAATGAATATGGAGATAGGAAGTATGTGGGAGCAATTTCTTATTCTTGATCTTCAATCACGAGTCTTTATTTTCCAAGATCTTGATATAATTTGCTTTAAATTCTTGCTAGATTTGATCTTCTCTCCCAAAATATTATGAATTGGCTTCATGTTCATTAATGATATTATGATATGGATGTGTATTAAAAGGCTAGAGAGAGATTCCGAAAATTTTGTTAAGAGATGTGATAGCCCAAGAATCACTAATTAAAAGAGGGGTGCATTGGTTATTAAAACTTTTTCAAAAAAATAATGCAAGTTTAAGCAAATTTAGGATAAATAAGTAAAAAAAACAAAAATGCACAAATATGAAAGAAAAAAGTAAAAGGGAAAGAGTGTGTAAATTATGTAATTGTGGAGGTTCGATCCCAACAATGATCTACGTCATTTGTTACCAAACTCTCTATTACGAGCAAGGCATTTTTCACTATATTTGATTAACTTATAGTGCAATCCAAACTCTTATATAATAATTTCGGTAACTTACAAATAATGAGCACTGATCATTATACAATTTTGAGCTTTACGGGACTTCAATATGACCCACAAATTTAAGAAAAGTTGATTTTATAATTTGAAACTTCTCTCTTAATAAATGATATGATCAAATTAAGTATCAAGAAAGAAATATCCTAACACTTTAATAGATAGCAAGCAATGAAGCTCAAGTCTTAGGTGAGAAAAAAACTTTTGTAACTCTCCAAAATTTCACAAACCTCGGAGTGTTACAAAAAATTCAATTTTCTTTGTATCAAAGGCGGAACGATAAAATAATAATTTTTAAATAAAAATAACTGAAATATTCATAATTTCAAACATGAAAATATAACCACAAATTAAGTAACTAGTTTTGAACAAATAAAACTGACTACTAATTTAAAAGTAAAAAATAAACTTAATATTTTATCTCTTTGATTCCTCTTAGCAGTCGCATTCACCATCCCGCCATTGTTCCAATCGACCCGAACTAATCTGTAGGATTTTTATAAGAGTGAGTATTTAAAAATAGTCAATAAGATAAGTACAGTTTCCATACACAATTATATGTAATAAAATAAACACTTCATATCACTCTTCTCTTATGTAGTAAATCGGTGACCAAGCGACACACCCATCTTAAGTCATCTTAGATTCCCGTAGGATTTCATATCTTTTAATAAAGAACCCGAAGGTCCATTCATAATTTATGCATATATTACCAAATATAAAAGTATAAAGAAACTAACAACTTGTACAAAAGTATCTTACATTGATTGATCAAACGAGTTTTTGAAAAAAATATATTATAGATTTACAACTGCTTGATCTGAAAGTTACCGTGTAAAATTCCTTGGTAGTGAATTGTGTGAGAATTGCACACTATTTATAGTAAAAAATATAGTGGTTGAGTCTTGGTACAATTGGAATGAAAAAATCATATTTATCAAATTTAATAATAATTAAATTTTTAGTAAACAAATCATAATATGACACGTGTACATAAAACATATCACAATAAAAAGGTGATTCTAATCCTAATACGTGATAGTGATGTCAACTTTTGACTTCAAATAGAATTCTAATCAATAAAAAAATTATCCCACGTCCATTCATTAAATACATGTAGCTATCATTATCCAAATTCATTTTGATTTTAAAAAATAAATAAATAAATTACAATTTATTTGAACTTCAATATCTTGAGACTAATTTATCCAAATTAATTTTTCTTGAGCCTAATTTACATTATTAATTACGAGCTATACAACGAGTACAATATTGATATAATTATCATCACTTTATCAAAATCCAAATATTTGACCCAAAAAATAAGAATTTAAAACATACTTCACTTTAACCCCTCAACTTTCAAAATAATAAAATATAATATATAGAACAAATAATTTTTTTTTTAATTCTAAAATTTATGGGTGTTACAACTTTGATGCGTAGAATAATTTTCAAAAGTTAATTCAATAAAAAAGTTTTTTAAGGTAAATGATTTGATAAAGATAAACAAGATGTGTAATCAATAAATTTTAGCTCAAGAATGTCTCACTTTAATGCTCTCAAAAGTGTTATATTGAATGCAAAGTGAAATGATATTAATAGTAGTCAAAACGTAAAAAATTCTAACTAATCGTATGACTCATATGGACGTCCGCATACTGAACTCGACAACCAAACTAGCCATTGTACGTCAGAATTCAAAATGGTTAAAAAATCAATCGTTGGGTGAACCGAATGTCCGCTAGGACCATCCGGATGTCCGCTTAGATAGTGTTTTCCCGGATTTTTCTTCTTTTTTTATTGTTTTGAAAAATGTATGCTTTCGAATGACGTTTTCACTTTATTTTTCAATTTAAGTGACACTTGTAAAAAGTTGAAATTCTTACCTTTTGAAAAATAACTTTAATGGAAAAGATTTTTATGAAGAAATTTTTCTCGTGCATAAAATATTTATCTTTTATGTTTTTAATGATTCATTGCTAAGCAATAAAGTATTTTACCTTTACATAAGAATTCAAAACATTTGCATCTAATATCTTCGATATTTGACTATTGAAGTTCTTGTCTTCAATTGATTTGACGTAAATGTTCATCTTCTATCTCAATTTTCATCGATCGTCAATTGAGAATCTTTTGGTAACGATCTTTTTGTCTCCAATTGATCAACTTCGCAACAATAGCTGTGAAGAGTCGAATTCAATTTCTTAGAGATAAAAACAATTTGTTTGTTATAATTAGGACTGGGCAACAGGCGGGATCGTTTCTATTTTGGACCAAACCCGACCCGACCCGAAATGTCGGTTATACCATATTTTTTGAAACCGACCTGAATCGGGACCCAACCCGAATCGGGTCGGTTCGGTCTGATTAGGGCCTATTTTCCTTTCTTGAATTAAAATTTCCCTTCCTTGAAACCCAACTAAATCATAGCACTGAAGTGCACCGGAGTTCATGACTTCCAATCAATAACAGTCAATATTTAGCAGAAACGTGAATTCTCTCAACAACAATTCCCAAAAATGCCATAGCAAATGTTCATGCTCAATCACGTCATACTAAAATTAACTCCCGTAATGATTACACCATCGTCCAAACCCAAAATTCCCATATAATCTAAATTGACATTCAATTATCTAAACCCAATTGTAACAAAACCATTATAAAACCGCAAACAATAAAATGCACATATGTACCCAACCTTAACAGCGAGGGCAAGAGCGGCTCGCATTTTGGGCTTGGAATTACAGTGAACATAATAAGTCAGCCCATTATCAAGCCGACTGTAGTCGACGTCGTGCAGAACCCGTGTTTCTTCTTACTCAAGATCTACAGTGATTCTACGGGCAACAAGTCCATGGTTTACTTGTATTTTCTCACACTATCAGTGAGATTTTTTTGCAAATTATTAGCAGTTAGAATCTATGCACTGCTGGGCCTTTTGAGGAAAGAAGCATGGGAGAAGAGATTGCAGGGAGGCAAGGAAGGCTAGGTTTCGAAGTTGAGAGCAGGGGCTTCACGATGCGGATTTATTTTTGGAAAGGGAATACGGTTTCAACTTTTCATATTGGGTTGGGTCGGTTTGTAATGTAACCCGGTCCGAGTATCATAATTTTAAAATATAACCGACCTGACCTAATTCGTTTTAAAGTGAGAACAGACCCAACCCGACCCGATTCAGATTGGGTCGATTTAGGTTCACGGTTTGCGATTTATGGGCCCAACCCTATTTATAATCAAAACACGAAGTCAATCATAGATTGACAATTTCCTCCTTTTTTATTATGACAAACAAAAGATAACTTACAACAAGTTAATGAGGAGAAAAAAAACTTCAGATATTACATATGGTTCGTACATTCCCACTATGTTTTATATATGTATTCTCCATATCTTATACAAGTCAAGCATGCATATCATCTTATATGTATTTTCCCCCTTTTGGCATAAGAAAAGAGCACGCAAGTGGGGATCCAAGCCATGCAAGAGCAAGAAGACAACTATGCACAAGTGATATCAAGTAAATTCCATCGAAAATAACACAAGATGTCCAAAACATAAAAGCAAATGTTATCCATAATTAAATAAGCTAGATGAAATAAACATAAAGAAGTATCCAAAATACATTAAAAAAATGATATCTATGGCTTCGGAGAAGGCGATAGAGGAAAGTGGGCATAGAAGTGAGCGTAGAAACATTCTGCTAAGCCTATATTGCAGCATATTGCGCTTGAATGACATCTTGTTGGGCTTGTATGGCAACCCATTAAACTTGCAACTGATGAAGTATTATGCCAAGGCCGTCAACAGAGGATGTAAGGGAATCAATGTAGTCGTTTAGAAGATTATAGTGATCCTCGGTAAATGTGAAATCATTGGTCGAAAAAATGAGGAACACCGAAGCCTAGAATGTCGTGAGGAGGACTCACAACTTGTATATCATCATCCTCATTGCCCTCGAAGGGTATAGTCGAAAGACACGAGGTGGGGATGAACCCTTTTGTGTGAACTACCCATTGACCATGTTCTTTTACTATCTTCTTTCGTTTAAGAGTTTGAATATTGATGGTGTCGGTAGGGCGAAGTTTAACAAATGTCTTATCATTTAGAGAAATATCAAAATGTTTAAAAAATTTCGTGAGAAGCACGCCATAAGGTAAGGCTTTAACATGACGAGCGGAATGGACAAGTTTAATCAAATCTAATGCAATGGTTGGAAAGTCTAATTTCTACCGACGAATGAAATCGAGAATGAAAATATCAAAATTATTTACTTCATCCCGATGGCCATTTCGAGAAAGAATGACATGTGTAATGATGTTTTGTAAAACTTTACATGAAAGAGTTAATTGATTTACACTATGTTTTGTGATATTCTCAATATTCTTCACAGTGACTCGGCAACACGTCTCGGTAGGATTATATCTTTCCAAAATGAGATGGGTTTTGTGAAGAAAATTTTGATTTTCACACATCTCAAAGTCGAGAATATCACGGATAAGGGCTTGGTTGATGGTATTACGAATATTTTGAAGTAAACAAGAAATTTCATCCGAACGAGGAGTAATAACAATGTTTTTATAAAATTCTTTAATGAGACGTGGATATGCATGTTCCTCCAAAGTAGCAATTGACACCCAGCCCATTTTTTCAAAAATAAATCCTCTATAAAATGCGGATGCTTCAATAGAAAAATTGGTAAAATCAATATTTTTACCTATGAAAATGAGAGGTTTGTCAAAAAGGTTGGTGGCACCTCGGGTTCCATGTCAAATTCTTCAAAGGATGAAGGTGGATGAGATCGTCTCACGGTACTCTTAAGTCATTTGCCCACTCTTTTAGACCCCATCATTGTAAAAGAAATTGGTGAAATGAAAAGAAAATAGAATTAGGGTTCGGATTTGGGAAAAAGATGAAAGTTGATGAAAATTTGAATTACTTGAGAGAGATGGGATGTAGAAGTGATGGGTTTTGTGAATTTGGAGAGTATATGATGTTTTGATGTAGTGAAATGAAGATCTTAGGGAAGATTTAGGAAGAGGAATGAGAGAAATGGTGAAGAAATAAGAGCAACGGAGGCCTATTACGCAATTTAAAATCTGAAATCACATTGAACTGGACGTCCGATTCATTTACCTGGGTGTCCAAATTGACATAGCCTATTTTAGGCAAAAACTTCTATTAAACCGGATGAGGTGTTCAGACAGTTCGTTTGACTCATTCGAATCTTTTTTTTTTTAACTATAAAATAAATAATGCCAAAAATATATGAACACATAGTATGAAATTAACTTTTAGTTATGCACTTTGAATTTGTTAATAATGCCTAAACATCTTCGAATATGTGAGAATAAGTCAAGGGTTAGAGGTTTAGTGAAGATATCGGCCAATCTATTTTTCATGTTCACAAATTCCAACACAATATCTCCTTTTTGTGCATGATCTCTTAAAAAATGATCTATAATTTCAATATACTTCGTTTGAGAGTGCAAGATAAGATAGACAAGTTTTATGGCACTTTGTTATCACACATGATATGTATATGATTGAATGACAAGTGATAATCATTAGAGTTTGTTTCATCCATAATACTTGTGTACAACAATTAATGGCCGACATATATTAGAGACAATGCAATGGAATTTTGTTTCTTACTAAACCATGACACAAGTGCAAAGCCTAGAAAATGACAAGTTCAGCTAGTACTTTTGCAATCAATTGTGCAATCGGCCCAATCGGTATTCAAATAACTAAGTAGATCAATGTGTGCCATTTGGATACCAAAGCCCTAAGGTTCTAGTGCCACTAAGATATCTAAAAATTCGTTTTACGGCACTAAGGTAAGATTCTTTAGGATTTGAATAAAATCTAGCACATAAATACACACTAAACATAATATCGGATCTACTTGCAGTTAAGTAAATAAGAGATTCGATCATAACTCGATATTTTGTGACATCAACGGAAGCACCTTGATCATCTTTGTCCAATTTTATGGATGTACTCATAGGAGTGTTCATTGGCTTCAAGTCATCACTTCAAACCTTTTGAGCATATCTAATATATACTTATTTAGATTGATGAATATTCCATCACTAGTTTGCTTAATTTGGATGCAAATGAAGAATTTATGTTCTCCCATCATACTCATTTCAAATTTCATGCTCATGGATTTTGAAAATTCTTCACAAAGATAGATGTTAGTTTCACCAAATATAATGTTATCAACATAAATTTGAACAATAATCATATCATTCATATGAGTTTTGTTGAAAAGAGTGTTTTTCCTATTGAAAAACCATTTGAAAGTAGAATTTTGCTCAATCTTTTATGCCAAGCTCTAGGAGCTTCTTTTAAACCGTAAAAAGTCTTTCTAAATTTAAAAGCATAGTCCGGATACTTATGACCTTTAAAATCGGGTGGTTGCTCAACAAAAATTTCTTATTGAATAAAGTCATTTAGAAATGCACTTTTGACATCCATTTGATAAAGAATAAATCCTTTATGACAAGCAAATGCAAGAAGCATAGGAATTGATTCTAATTTAGCAACCGATGCAAAATTTTCCTCTAAATCGATACCTTCTTCTTAATTGTAACCTTAGACACTAATCTAGCCTTATTACGCACGATTATTCCATTTTCATCTCGTTTATTTATAAAATCCCATTTTGTGCCCATGACGGTTTAATTATTTGGTGTAGCGACTAAATCCCAAACATGATTTCTTTTAAATTGATTTAATTCTTCTTGCATCACTAGAATCTAAAATTTATCAAACTCGACTTCCTTAAAATTTTTATGTTCAATTTGCGAAATGAAAGCATAACTATTTAGATGATTTCTAGTAGAAGAAGCTCTAGTAGTAATACCTTTGGATGGATCACTAATAATTAGTTCTTTTGGATGAGAAGGAACGAACTTTTATTCTTTTGGTAGAGATGGATCATTTTGTTCTTCGGTAGGTTCTCCTTCACTTTGTTGAATGTTTACTTCCTCCTTGTATTCATCTTTTGGATCTTCCTTATTTTGATCTTGAATAATCATTTGTTCGAACGGAATTTCCAACCCTACATCATTAGCAATACGTTTCTCACGATCAAAAGGGTTAGTTTCATCGAAATTAACACGCATGGATTCTTTAACGACTAGAGTTCTTTTGTTAAAGACTCTATAACCTTTGCTAGTCTATGAATATCTTAGAAAAATTTCAATATTGAATTTTAAATCAAATTTTCCTAAATTTTCTTATGTACTCAAAATAAAGTTTTTGCAACCAAAAACTTTGAAATAACCGAAATTTGGAATTCTATTTTTCCAAAGCTTATAGGAGGTTTTAGTTTTCTTTTGATTAACTAAAACTCTATTAACAATATAGCAAGCGGTGTTAATGGTTTCGGCCCAAAAATATTTTGGCATGCTATTTTCATTAAATATGGTTCTAACCATTTCTTGCAATGTGCGATTCTTCCTTTTTACTACACCATTTTGTTGAGTAGTTATAGAAATCGAGAAATTATGTTCATATCCATTTTCATTGTAAAAATTATCAAAAGTAATATTATCAAATTCTCCACCGTGATCACTCCTAATAGTTGTAATGGAGTATCCTTTTTCATTTTGAACATTTTTGTAAAAATGTTTAAATATATTTAAAACTTTATCTTAAAGATTTAGGAATAGAACCCAAGTGAATATAGAGAAGTCATTGACAATGACGAAAGCATAATGTTTTCACCCAAGTTAGCGGTTCTAGAATGTCCAAAAAGATAATATGGAGTAGTCAAAGTAGTCGAAAAATATAATTTATGTTTAAATGGGCTTTTCACTTATTTACCAAATTGACATGCATCACAAATTTTATCTTTATCAAACTTTAAATTTGTTAAACTTTTGACAAATAATTTTTGGAGATTTTTAAAAGAAGATCCATATTAACATGACATAATCTCCTATGCCACAACCAAGTATCCTCCTTTAAACTTGATAAACATTTTTCATCATTTTCAATTTTGATATTTATGATATAAATATCTTTGCATTGACTTCTTATAAACATTACATATTTTGATGTAGCGTCCTTAATAAAACATTGAGAAAAATCGAATTTAATATGATAACTTTTATCACATAATTGACTAACCAATTTCAATAATTTTCCTTTTGCATTGTCTCCAAATGTGACATGACTTCCATCATTCTTTTTGAAATTTGATAGTAACATTTTATCTCCAATCACGTGTTTTGAACATCCACTATCCAAAAATCAATTGCTTGTTCATCTTCTTTGGTATCTACAAAAATAATTTAATTTTTTATCTTTGGTACCCATATAAGTTTGGGTCATTAGTAGTTAGTTTTGGTGGATTCTCGAATCCACTTGTTTTTACTTTCAAAGTGTAATATCTTTTTTATTAGAAGATTATAAGTAATATATTCATATTTGTTGCAAAAGCTACATGTAATTTTTGAAGGAGGTGTGTTTGGAACTTTGACAAATAGATTTTTGAAAGATTTTTGTTTCAAGAATGGTTTTTGTCCAATTCCTTCCTTATAAAGAACATATTTTTGATTACCAAGAATTAAATCAAAATTCTTCTTACCTTGAGTAAATTTACAAGTAATTTTAGTTGAGTCTTTAATTTTTTCTTTTAAAGAGGAATTTTCTTTAATCGATAAATCATAATCAATATTTTCCTTATGAGTTTCTAAAATTGTCTTCATTTCATTTTTCAACAAGTTGTGTTTCTTTTTGAAAATGGAGCTTTTTCTTCAAGTTTTTCAAATTTCTCAAGAATTTCTTAATACAAGGTAGATAAATCATCATATGAACATTTTTCAATAAAGACAAGTAGTTTAGTAATTTTTATGTTTCTTGACTAATCTTGCATTCGCTTTGCATCATTTAAATGCCTGCGCACCATTTTGATAATTAGTCACTTATTGTAGTGTTGGGATACTCACAACAAGTCTAGGATACAACATGATTAACACCTAGACAATAGATATTAGGAATAGCATGTATGGCGTATGCAATTTTATTGATAATCTCGTGATTTAATACAATGCTTTGCATATGAATTCGGACTAGAAATAAAAACGGTCATACTTAGAATAGAGTAAAGTTATCTTGGAAAAGAAAGTTAAGGACTTGTTTGGTATTGATTAAAAGTCAATTAAAATTGAAAATATAGTCGTTATTGGGTCCCACTCGTCTAATAAAAGTCAACAATAATGGCTAATTTTTCAATTTTAATCCAATTTTAATCTCTACCAAACACACCCTAAATAAAATAGGATTATCGATTATCATGAATGCATGAATAACACTAAAATTACATAGTTGAAAATTGAAAATAGATAATAATGGACGAATTCGTAAGTCTAATATAATAACCCATATAATAAGTTTACAAACCAACGCTTTCGCATATCCATAATAAGTTTACAAAAAATGCTTTCGTATGCTTTGTATAATGATTTAGTATAATTACAAAACAATCCATTTTGTGTTACAATAATTCTTATTTGATAGAGAACTATATACTTTAATTAGAATTTATTCCTCGTGGGACAATTCTCAATTTATCATGTATTACTTGTCATGATCTCGTACACTTATGGGATTCGCACAAACAAGTTTTTGACACCATTGCTGGGGGAATAAAGTATTTAATTCGAGTTTATTAGTTAATTTAGAATCTGAATCTTCTTAGTTGTTTTTAGCTACACCTGATCTCAATTTTGTTTCGTTTTCTTTTCAGGGCCTAATTAGCCGTTTATGCAAGAGTCTAACGAAATCGAGCTCTTACCACTAGATCCCAGTTGGAGAAATCATCCAAACTTCTCATGGGCTAATAATCAGGAATATTAAATTTATGGCAATCCACCCTGATTTCAGCAACAACAAGAAAAGAAGTCATCTTTGGAGGATCTAATGGTTCAATACTTCACAAAGATTCAGATTGCACTCCAAAATCAGCAGGCCTCTATTGAAATTTTGGAAAATCAGGTGGGGCAGATAGCATCTACTTTGTCCAACAGAACACACAGTATCCTACCAAGTGACATAGAAAAGAATTTATGGGAATAGTTGTTACCTATTGGAGTTGTGGAATATGAAATAGTCGATACCATCAATCAAGTTTGTTGAGCATATACGAGCTTATTTGTCACTCATCACACTCCCTTAAAGGCTTAAAAAGCAGCTAAAAGAGGAACATGTCTAGGTCATCACATTGAGAAGTGGATTTCAGCTATTAGAAACCAATGATAAAATGAAAGGGATTGAGGAGAATTAGGTACCTACCATGATTGAAAAACAAGTGGTTCACCATAAAGAATCAACAAAGGTAAATGAGAAGAAAAGACAGATGGCTACAGGTTAAGGCAATCATTCTTGTCAATACACAACCTCTAGTCCCATTTTCTTAAAGATTGCAAAACAATTAGTTGGATAAGCAATTCACAAAGTTCTTGGATGCCCTCAGGCAACTTCACATCAATATTTCTTTCATTGATAAAATCTAGCAAATTCCTAACTACTCGAAGTTTTTGAAAGAGGTGTTGATTAAGAATAGAAAGTTGCCAGAATATAAAACAGTGGCAATGTCTAAAGAGTGCAGTGCAATCATGTAGCAAAAGCTTCCTCTTAAACTAAAAGATCCTGGGGGTTTCACTCTACATTGATCTATAAGAAATTCACATAATATAAATACTTTATTTGATTCTGGAAAAAAGTATTAATCTAATGCCATTGTATATGTATAGGAAATTAGGATTGAGGATCTAAAGGAAACTTCAATAACTCTACAACAGGCTAACATGTTGAATAGTTGAGGATATGCTCATCAAAGTTGGAGATTTCATCTTTCCAATTGATCTCATCATCCTTGATATAGAAGAAAATCAAGACATGTCGGTAATCTTGGGAACACCATTTTTAGTAACCGGGCATACACTAATGGATTTTGAAAAGGGTGAGATTATCTTGAGGGGAGACAAACAACAAAGTTTTACAATCAATATTCAACTCAAGCAATCTGCTTACCTTGAAGAATGTAAGAAAATTGAGCATGAAGAAAAATATAATTACGGAAGTTATCAATCTAAAAAAGAAGTTGGTAGATTAATTGAAACAATTAAGGATTAGTGTGGAAACTTAAAAATTTGGAGGGTCAAAGATGAATCAAGGAATATCTTCAAATGCAGCTAGGACTGGGCAAAAAAATCGCAACCTGGAAGCGGTATGCACATTGGCCATTCTTTTCTCACATCTTCAAAACCTAGTTTTCCTTTTTTCTCCTGCGAACTCTTTTATTGGCGACCATCGATTTGAAATATAACCCTAGTTTTTGCTCCTTTCAAGCTCGTAAGTTCTTCTCCCTTCATATGTGTGTGATTTTTGATATTAAATGTTTTGTAATTCTTTTCTCTTTTTTTTATTTTGGGATTTTAATTTTGTATTGATGTCATCTCCCTTAATCTCTGTGTGTAGTATTGTACTTCAAGTATTTTCTTATCTGGGGTGTGTCTCGAGAACGAAGAGGGATTTAATGGAAGACATAAACAAGTTATAATACCCCCCAAAATCTATTATAGTCGTTGATTATTTAATTGTATAATTACTATAATTATGTCCGTTTACACACACACACACACACACAATTATGATCGATTGAGTTAAATTATTGTATTACTACAATTATATACACACACACACACACTTTAATGATCCGAAGAGAAAATTTTAGGTAGTTACAAATGGTATCAGAGCGTTTTTTTGTAACGATCCAACTTTTATGCCCAAACCTTTATATAATTTGTACTGTCCGTTTTGGGTGGCATCTACCACTTACCCCTTCACGACTTTCTATCGAGCCCCCAAGATTCGAACCCAAGATCTTTGCCTAATGAGGCTAATGCCCACTCAAAGCGAACAGTACGTATGATATAACGATTTGGATATAGAGGCTTAACATTACACATGTGGTTGGATTTTTTAAAATTCCTTTCAAAATAGAGTCATGATATTTGTACAATCTTTGTTGACAACATTCTACTTGACATCATCACATTCATCCATTTTGAAAACTATTTTTTACATGAAAGGCTCAAATTATGACAATACATAGTTGTCAACCAAGGTTGTCATTCATGTTTGTACAACTAGCTTTATGGTTCAAAATATTTCTAAATGTCAAGCTTTTATTTCTCAAATTTCATTTACCGTAGTCACTGAATTCTCTTAAAATGGGTTAAGCAAGAAAGTCTTAAAAGTTTTGGTATTTCTGTTTGCCACCTGCATTTGTATAAAAAATAGTAAGAGATCTGTTCTTGAAAGTCTAAATGGGATTGGGCTGAGTAGTGTGGCTGCACTTTAATAAAGCTGCATATATTTGATTTTTTAATTCATAGCATCAGAAAATTTGGTTGCCACTTCTGTCTAAATTTGATTTTTTTTTTTAAATTCATAACTGCATAAATCATTTTTCAGGTTGCATTTATTTTTTGTAATATTTAACTGCCACTATTTAGAGGTGTTGAAAATTTGAATGAACTCTATTTCTTTGTTGTGCAAAGAGGCATAAAAGAGATATTATACCCAAAGAACCAAGCACCTTCAAAGCCATCTTCATTTCAATTGGTACTGAGACTTTCTACAGTGATAAGATAAGAGAGATTAGTATATTCAACAAGCTTATTTCTACTGGGAAAGAGGAAAAGGAATAGAAACAGCAGGTCTGTTGTGATGGATTTATTTTCCCACCTTCAACAACACATTTAGAAACAAATGCTTCATCTCTTCATCTACTTCCACAAACAAGTTTAGGGAAGAGGAAAAATAGAAAACCTTTAGATTTATGGGAACACTTCACTATTATAGGAGTCCAAAAGATGAAGATGTTGTGTACATGCAACTATTATGGGCAAGATTATGCTTGTGGGGCTAGGAAATGTGGGACTAGTAACTTAAAGAATCATTTGGTTCTTTATTGTAAGAAGCATCCTGGAAGGATAGAAGATTAAAGACAAAAAAGTCCAACTGAGGGTGGTAGGAACAATCTTATAGTTGTTAGCTTTAATAAAGAAGAATGTAAACTTGCATGTGCTAAGATGATAATAATTGATGAGCTACCTTTTAGCTTTGTCGAAGGTCACGGATTTAGATAATTTTGAAGTGTAGCAAGTTCGAATTTTGATCATCCTTCTCATATGACTGTTGTTAGATATATTTATCAATTGTATTTGGACTAAAAAAATGCAATTAAGAAAGATACTCCAAAGTTAAGGAGTTTCTCTTGCCACTGATACTTGATGTTCCATTCAAAACGTTATCTATATGTCTCTTTCACAAAACACTGTTTTTTAATTCTAATTGGAAGTTTTATAAACAGATTTTGAATTTTGTGTGATTGCTAATCATAAAGATGAAACCATTGCTAAAGCTATTGAGACTTGTTTGCATTTATGGGGAATTGAGAAAGTGTTTACAATCACGGTTGACAATGCAAGTGCAAATGAAATGGTTATTTCTCATCTTAAGAGGAAGATAATTGGTAGGAGTAGTGATGGGTTTGTTGTGGATGGAAAATATTTGCATATGAGGTGTTGTGTGCATATTTTTAATTTGATTGTATGTGAGGGATTGAAGGAAGAACATGCATCGATTGTTAGTATTTGCAATGCAGTAAAATATGTTTCTTTTCCTGCCAGAGAACAAAATTTAAAGAATGTACGAGTCAAGAAAGAATTGATTTACAAATCACTCGTGTTTTTTGATATACCAACTATGTGGAATTTCACATATTTGATATTGGAAGCCGCTTTAAAATTCCAATAAGTTTTTGAAAGGTTAGAGGAGGATGATGTACTATATTTCAATTATTTTCAGGAATATGATGGTGGAAGAAGAAGAGATGGACAGCCTAGAACTTTTGATTGGGAAAATGCTTCTGTTTTTGTGAAGTTTTTTAAAGGCTTTTTTGAAGGAACTTTGAAGTTAGTACTTCATTGCATGTGAGCTCTAATGTTTATCTTCATGAACTATGTTTCAATTGTAACCAAATTGGAAGAATGGAGTAAAAATGATGATTGTCTTTTGAGTGATATGGCTATTAACATGAAGAAAAAATTTGACTAGTATTCGGGAAAAGTAGAAAATGTTAATTAGTTGTTGATTGCTACTGTACTTGACCCAAGATACAAATTGGAGTATGCTGATTTTCATTTTGGTGATATTTATGAGGATAAGCAAGTTGCTTGTAATATGACAAATATTTTGAAAGACTATATGATGTCCATTTATAATTGGTATGTGAGATGCGAAGCAATTTTTAAAAGTAATCAAGTATCTAGTGATGTGAATTCTTCAAGTGAGGTTTCTTCTACTAAAGAAAGTCCTACGTCAATTGTGTCTCTTACTCGTGTTGCCAGGTTTAAGAGAAACAAGGCAAAAAAAGATTTGGTTGAACTAACCAATGATGTTGATAGATACTTGTTGGATGCTTGTGAAGATATAGAGGATAGTTATTTTGATGTGCTTAACTGATGGTGGGTTAATGGAAATAAATAGGCTACTTTGTCCAAACTTGCAAGAGACCTTATGGCGATTAAAGCATCTATGGAAAGTGCTTTCAGCATTGGAGGAAGAATTTTTTATCCATTTCATAGTTTTTTAACCCCTAGGCCGGTGGAGGTTTTGGTGTGCACTGAAAATTGGCTTAAAGAGTTCTCAAGCATGGAGAGAATCTATATGTAAGATTTGGAGGAATATAAAAATTTGATGAAGGTAATATAATTATAGTTATTCCATGAATTATGTTAAATATATATGTGTTTTATTTAATTTATTGTTAATTTAAACATCTTTTTGTAGAGCTTTGGAATCAGAGAAATCGAATAAAGGCAAAATCAAAGTGATTAGTGCATTTTTTATTTTTTCAGGTAGATGCATAATGTATTCAATGTGCACAACTCTTTATCTTTATATTATTAATATTTTTCTCTAAACATTTATATTACTTCTTAGGAATGCTACTTAAAGCTTACATTTTGGATGAGTAATATATTTAATTTTATTCATTTATTATCACCATGTTTGATCCACATTCTTACAAAAATATTTTTTTCAAAACTCATTTTCAACCACATATTTTTCAATAAAATAATATTACACGAAAATCCCAACATTTTCCTTATTTTTTAACCCACATTTTTCATCAAATCACTATTTAAAATACATTCTCCACTCAATAATGTGCATCAAATTGGGTGTAAGTTTGGATTACTATATATTTTTAGTTCTTGGAGGACTATAATATTTAATATTTACTTTTCGTGATTAGTGGTAATTTTTATTGTGTTTGGTTTAATTCGTATGATATTAATTTGCAGGAAAATAATTATGTGGGATGTAAGCTTTGATTTCTATTTGTGAAAATTTTCAAATTATAAACCTATTCTTAGTAAAAAATTGAGATTCATTCAATTTTAATTGATTGTGTGGTATGAATGACAAATATTATTTCATTGAAAATTCCTTATTGAAATGGCAGAAAGTATTATTTTTATTTTAGAGAATTAATGTTTGATTGGGAAGTCTCAAATAAAATTAGTGTTGAAATTGGGAAAAGTGACCCAACTCGAACTGATTCAGGTTGGATCGATTTTAGATTACGAGCTAGTTCGAGTTGCGTTCAGAATAGTTCAAAATCGAGTATTTTGGATTGGATCGAGTTCGGGCCAAAACCAACACTATTCGTTGCCTAGCCCTAAGTGTAGCCGTTGCAAGGCAGAAAACTTCCTTTTCAGGCCACCATAAATAGCCAAAATAATAGAGTCAAGCTAATGATTACAAACAAACGGTTGAGAGGTAATCGAATTTTCTTCCCTTTTATTTATTATACTTTCTAGATAATATGATTAATAAATTTTATTGCTTTTAGTAGTTTATGTATCTTCATCCCATAATTTTTAGGCTTTTAGTAGTTTATGTATCTTCATCCCATCTGGATTTCTCTTTATTATGTATGAACATAACAAATGAAAACACACAAACCAATGATGGACAAGTGAAAAGAAGCAGTCAAGTGGATCATCTAGCACCAGAATTTTTTCCAAATTAGCCTCCAATTTTAGACATATATCTAGGGAGTCTTTCATTCCCTTGATCTTTTTATTTTTCCTACTGGATAATAGTTTGATACATTGAGGGCAATATCTAATTTAAGTTTGAGGTGGGAAAAACATTGTGTTTTTATTATTTCTTCTTGTATGATTGTGTGAATTTTTATTGCATTATTAAATATGAAAAAAATTTCAAAAATATTTTCTTTTTTGTTCTTTTTAATTGTAACTTATTATTGTGTATTTATTGTTTGTTAGGTAAAACTCAACGAATTAAAGTAAGATTGGAAAAAAAGAACGAAAGTCAATGAAAAAGATGATTTCCAAGTTTGGTGACTAAAAATATTAATTTGAAATCTCATATGCCAAGTGTGCATATGGTATATCCGCATATGCGAGGCTTATTTTTTGAAAACCCTATTCAAAAATATTTCTTTCATGCTGGGTAAAGGATTATACGATGCGTAGGCATGGTTCAAATTCTGGTAGACTGGACAACTTTCCTTATTTCGATCAAAAACTCTTTTGGAATCCAAATTGGACGCGTTTCTTGACCTAATTTCACTTTTTATAAATACAAAACAAGGGCTAAACATTAGGTATTTCTCTCGAGTCTCTTAATACACATCTGTATCATAATATCATTGAAGAATAAGATGCCAATTCATTATCTTTTGGGAGAGAAGGTCAAACCCACCAAGAATTGAAGGAGAATTACATCAAGATCTTAAAGAATTAAGACTTGAGTTGAAGATCAAAACAATAAATTGCTTCC
The DNA here is from genome assembly GCA_903798345.1 of Fraxinus anomala. Classification (NCBI taxonomy): domain Eukaryota; kingdom Viridiplantae; phylum Streptophyta; class Magnoliopsida; order Lamiales; family Oleaceae; genus Fraxinus; species Fraxinus anomala. The sequence goes on from CAIGRN010158395.1 coordinate 21,607, forward strand.
ACGTACTTCTTGTCTCCATATTCATTTTGGATGATGATTTTCCATTATTCTTCATGTAATATAAAAATCATGTTAAGCTAAATTCTTATTTGTACTGGATAAAGATGAACCTTATTCTTTATTTTTAATTCAAAGACAAGTAGTTTAGTAGTTCTTGTGTTTTTTACTAATCTTGAATTCTCGTTGCATTACTTAAATTTGTGCACAATTTAGATAATTAATTGCTCTTTGTAGTATTGAGAGGCTCATAATAAATTTAGAACATTGTATGATACATGGGCAATATATGTTAGGAATATCATGTACGGCGTGTGCATTCTTATTGATAATTGTGTGATTAAATGTATTGTATTGCATATGAATTCGGATTATGAATATGATTGGGTCGTGCTTAAAATAGAGTTTAACATATCTTGGAAAAGAAAGTTAAATAAAATAGTATTATCGATTGTGATGAATGCATGAATAACACTAAACTACATTGTTGAGAATTGAAAATAGAAAATAATAGATGAAAACCAATGCTTTCGCACACTTCGTAGAATAGTTACAAAACAATTTTTTTGTATTACAATAATNTGGAAAAGAAAGTTAAATAAAATAGTATTATCGATTGTGATGAATGCATGAATAACACTAAACTACATTGTTGAGAATTGAAAATAGAAAATAATAGATGAAAACCAATGCTTTCGCACACTTCGTAGAATAGTTACAAAACAATTTTTTTGTATTACAATAATTCGAATTTGATAGGGATCTAGTATACTTTAATTAGATTTTATTCTTTGTGGGACGTGATAAGTGTATTTTTAACACTTATTCGAGGTTGGAAATGATATGATATTATTGTTCTTTCGTCAAAAATACGACCTAAATTATGTCTTATTGCGTTTTGTAGGAAGAAATCATTGTTCAACGAAGAAA
>CAIGRN010158410.1:0-11093 GCA_903798345.1 Fraxinus anomala
TACTTGAGTATATGCTTCACTGCTATCCAATGGTATGATTCTGGATTAAACTGATAACGACTGACAATACCCACTACATATATCTGGTCTAATTACAAAGTGTTGTACAAAAATATGTTTAGCTTTTAAAACTACCGCAAGTGCAAAGTTCGTAAAAAGTAGTAAAGTGGAATTTAAAGTTCCGAATATCGTCCCACGAAAATTGATTTAGTTTAATTCCTATTACCGAAACCTTAACCGAATCTATGTAATTTCAGATGATTGTCAAAACTTATGGCTAAACTATGATTACGTTGAAATTTAAACTAACTTTATTAACTAAATGCAAATAAATGTTCAAATGCAAATTGAATGTTTTCTTATGAATTATAAACGAGCTCTAGGATCACGAATCTCCATGCAATGCTCACCTTGAATTTAGTTCTACAACATTGGTAATATGCTTGATAATTTGAAGAATCAATGATCCTAACCTATCCAACAATATCTCTCGAAAATTGTTTGACCTATTCATGTAAACCACCTGACTATATTTCTATGACGAATGTAAATTCACAAGAATGCATGTAGTTTTATTATCACTTAGAGATTCACACAAAGCATATGGGTATATCTATATTCCCTATCGGACCCTATGATGATTAATACATTTTCAAATCTATTCTCCTTCTCTCGAATGCATGAAATAGATCACTACACTCACACAATCACATGCATAATAATTGTGGAAACTTTAAGTGAATAAAAATCATTCATAACTCAAAAACATGTTTTAATCGTCAAATATTGCAAAACTAAAATCAAAGATTACATAGCATAGTTCATCGCTCTCCTAGCACATGGATATCTAACCTAACATGGAAAAGTTAATAAAACACAAAAATAGATGAAGAAAAGCCATCACCGGATCAATGCTATGCTTGAAAACCCAAGAATCTTGTGTGTCTTCTTGTAAATTTTTGCCTCAAAATCTCCTTCAATATGTCTTCTAGGGTTTTCTTTTGTGTTCTAATCCTCCTCCCCTCATTATTGACGGCTTTTGATCTTTTATACTCTTCACAAGATTCGTTTACATAGGTGTTTGACTTAAAAAAGGAAACCATATTTCTCGCACCGGAAACCTACCATGCGGCCGCATGGTTATATTCCATGCGACTCCATGGTTCAACCAAAAATTAGCTCAAATTCCCTGCTAGCTTGTGTGCGACCACATGGAGGTTTCTACCATGCACCTGCATGGTTATATTCCATACGATCGCATGGTTTAACCAAAAATTGGCACCAATTCCGTGCTAGATTGTGTGCGACTGCATGGAAGTTTCTACCATGCGGCCGTATGGTAAAGCAAAACTTTCATGTGTGTCATTTTAGTCCTCGAACGTCAATTTCTCTCCTTTTGACATCTTTTCTTCATTTTCCTTCTTCTAACATCCCTTGCGCTCATCAAATTAGAGCTTAGTTCATTTACAATCTCAATTCATGCTTCGGGATATCTTTAGGCTATTTGCACTATAGTCCCTGGTCTTTCGTTTTCTTCCATTTTGGTCTTTTTTGGATCTTTTCTCTTAAGTTCTGACACATTTATCAATATAGTGCTACAAAACAAAGTTAAGCAGAATTAAGCCATGTTCAAACACTTTTATCAACAATTAGTCATGTTATGCGATAAAATAAGTGTTAGCAAACGCATTTATCATAAAGCATAGCATACATGAGGCTTCCCACAGTTGAAGCATAATGAACCTTCCTCATGTAATCTATCTCCGTTGGAATCTTTGGGAAATGTTCCTTAAATAGATGAGTTCCATTTCTAAAAGGAAGTTGATGCATTTTGGAATTTCGCATTACAAATCTAGATAATATCTTATCAATATATAAAGTTTGGGATAATGTTATCCATCTGTTTTTCCTATATCGTAAGATACGAATTCCCAAAAAAAAAAACTAGATTCTCCTTAATTCTTTATATCAAACTGTTGTAACAACCCTTTTTTTATGGATGACATTCCAATAAGTAAAATGTTATCCACATAAAGAATCAGAAAAACTACATTCTTCCCTTTCATACACTTGTATACACAACGTTTATCCCGATTTTGGTCAAAACCATAGGTCTTAATGTTTTGATCAAATCTTACATTCCAAGATCTGGACGCTTGTTTAAGTTCATAAATGGACCTCTACAACTTACAAACTTTCCTTTCATAGCCTACTTTCACGAATATCCCAGGTTGCATCATGTAGATGGTCTCGTCAAAACATTCTTTTAAACTTATTGTCTTGATATTCATTTGCAAAACCACATAATCATAATGAGCGACAATGGATAAAAGGATTCAAATATATTTAAGCATGGAAACCGATGAATATGTTTCTTCATAGTCGATACCTTCTCTTTGGGAAAAACCCTTGGCCCTAGCCTTGCTTTGAAGGTTTTAACCTTCCCATCTATACCACTTTTTTCTTTAATAGACCCACTTGTAATCGATAGGTTTGATCCCTTTAAGTGCATCTACAAGATCTCGAACCTTGTTGGAATACATAGATTCAATCCATGATTTAAAGTCTACATCTTTCATCGCTTCTTTTTTAAACGAAGTTTGATCTTTTTCTTGCTCAGTAAAGATTGCTTGATAGGACTCTCCATAGAGTAAGTACCTAAAAGATGGTCTCATAACCCTTCCGTTAGGAGTAATGATTGAAGGTCCCTGATCGTTCTGTCTAACGAAAGGTCCTTCCTCTCCTCCCATTGCTTGGTACTATCCTTGGTTAAGACCAACCTCCTCATTATCCCCATCATGAGGAGCATGTGAAGGTGCAACAATGTGCACATCATTCTATACTACCTCCTCGTTAGCAACCATTGGTTCCGTAGGAAGTTTCAAGTCATTACTGTTTGATTCTATGTAGAAATCTGGAACCAGGTTGTTTGAACTGTGTTCTAACACCTCTTCCGATAGAATCTTACTAGTAGATTTATATTCTTCTATATACTTATCATCTAAGAAAGTTGCATTTATACTAACAAATACCTTCTTATTTAGAAGACTATAAAAGTAGTAACCTCTTGTTCCGTTTGGATACCCTACAAAGAGACAAACCTCTAATCTTGATTCCATCTTATCCATATTTCCTTTTAGCACATGTGTCGAACACCCCCATATCCTAATGTGGTGCAAATTACACTTGCACCCATTTCACAATTCAAGAGGCGTCTTGCCAACTGACTTGATGGTAATAAATTCAAGATGTAAATGGCAGTTTGTAGTGCATATCCCCAAAAGGAAATAGGCAATGAGGAATAACTCATCGTTGATCTTATCATATCTTAAAGAGTTTTGTTTCCTCTTCCCAAGACATCATTCTGTTGAGGATTCCTTAGTGAACACATTTGGGACAATATTTCATTATCCGATAAGTAGACCTTAAATTTTTGGGATAGATATTTGCCACGTCGATAGGATCGAAGGGCCTTGGTACTCTTACCCAATTATTTTCAATTTCCGTCCGATACTCCTTGAATTTCTCCAAAGCTTCGAATTTGTGAGATTGCATATGTATCCAAATCTAGATTCATCATCTATAAAGGTGATAAAGTACTTATATCCTCATATAGCCTGAATACTAATAGGACCACAAACATCGGAGTGTACCAATTTCAAAACTTATTTAGCTCTTAGTCTTTTAGCCTTAAAGGCCTTTTGGTCATCTTTCTTTCTATACAAAACTCACAAGTTGGTATGAATTCCACCTCTAACTCATTTAAAGGTTCATCCTTCACCAATTTTTGAATTCTGTTTAGATTAATATGACACAGCCTAAGATGCCATAAGAAAGTTTCATTAGTACTAGATAAGCTCTTTCTTTTCCTAGCAGTAGTAGTTTTATATATAAAGCCAATCATAGGACTTAAGACATAGAGACTATTAACCATATGGCTCGAACATATAACATAATTATTTAACTTAATAACCACTGTAGAATGGGTAAAAGTACTGAATAACCTATTCTTTTCCCCGACCCTGCTACTACGAAAGATGTTCACTTCTTAAAATATCTTATATACATAACAACATTTAAAAGTGCAATGGAAACCAAGTTTCGTGTAAGTTCGAGAACATAATAGTTATCCAAAATCAAATGTCTAAGATTTTCAAAATATAAGTAAATGTGCCAATAGCTTGGCAGACACTAATGCTCATGTGCCAACTCTAAGATTGTACTCTCCTTCACTGAGGTTCTTGGTTTATTGGAACCCTTGCAAAGAATTGTAAACATGATTAGTGACTCTAGAATTTAAAATCCAGGTATTAGTATAATCAACCACTAAGCATGACTCAATGAATAGGGCATTGCATTTACCTTGCTTCACCTTAGCTAGGTGATTTGGGCAATTCTCTTCCAATGACCCTTCTGTCCACAAGTAAAACACTTTCCCTTTGGTTTTTCATCGACGACAGTTTTTTCCCTTTTTACTTGCTATCTTCTTCCTTTTATTTCTTCCCTTGCTACCAAAAGGCTTAGGATGAGAGGGTCTGGTTGTCACAATCAAAGCATTTCCACTTCTAGCCTTTAGAATAATTTCAGCGTTTAAGATCTCTTTCATTAATTTCGTCACAGACATGTCCATCTTGTGTAGATTGTAATCAACTATAAACTGTGAGACCATCTCAGGGAGAGACTCAAGAACCATGTCAATCTAAGTCTTGGAATCAATGTCAGCCCATAAAACCTCCACAACATTGAAGTGACCAATCATGGTTAACATATTGTCCCTTATAGATGTGCCTGATTTCATGTTCGTGTTCATAATTTCCTTGATGGAAGCTTGCCTAGCCTGTCGGCTTTGATGTCTAAACATCTCTAGAAGACTTTCCATTATCTCAGAAGCAGTTTTCATGTTATGATGTTTTCATTGTAGTACATTTGACGGATGCCAAAATGTAGCAATGTGCCATCTCATCAGAATGACGCTACTTTTCATATGTAGTCTTTTGAGATTCCGTGGAATCATCTTTAGGGGCTTGTGTTTTTTAGCGACAAAAACAATGTTAAGATTCATTTTCCAGTCAACTTAGTTTTCTTCCACAAGTTGATTTTTGTTGAGTATCATTGATAATGGATTAAAAGATATTTTTCTGTATAATTAATTATTTGCATATTAGTAACATGAAAAATAATCTTTGTATAATGCATGTATATTAATGTGCAATATAGACCCAAAACTATATTTTCAATCAAAAACCTTAAACCCTTACAACTTTTAATATGCCTTCTATAGGAGGTCAATGTGGTTTCCGGCAATGTTGGGACCCTCTCACGCATTTTATTGTGCTTGGTATCTCATGGCACAATAAAAAATGAGGATTGACTATTGTTTGACCTGTGAATAATTTTGTTGGAACCTTATATAGGAAGTCCTTCAAAAAAATCATTTATAAGTGTAATAACCACCATCTATAATTTTAAAATATCCGAAATATATGAGATGTTATCTATATGATAATCACCACATTATTCCATTTTAAAAATATTATATTACAAGATCCAATTTTAGTTAATCTAAAATCATAGTCTTCCAATAGGGAGATCGATGTAATTTGATTCTAGACATAAGTATTATAATAACAAATTGGATAACGGATAAGGCCACGGGTTTATACATTCCTATAAACCCTCTCCCATATATTATTTTGAACCGTTCGATTTTCATTTAATAATTAATAGACCAAATATAAACAATTATAATGGCACTGAATTGTTAAATATAATTTTTTAACCACTTCTAAATAATTTAGAGCGATAAAAAAATTATGCAAACCCAATGCATATGATTATAGTGCACCAAATGTTGTTACATTTAATTTACATGACATGTGATAATTATACATTCTTTCATCATCAATAAAGCGATAAAAACAATAATTAAATGAATTATAATCACTTATGGCTCATCCAAAGAATTTTAATTACAACAAGAATTAAAGCATTTCATTGGGCCACATTCCGGTCCAATTCTTCAATTTCCTTGTAGTGCAACCCATGTAATATCCAAAATATGGTTCAATTTAATTTTCAAGTCCCAATCTTTAAAATAAAAGCCCTTATCCAACAAGATTGGCCCAAGTTTTAAAAAAAAGCCCAACACTTTAAAATTGAATCGTAACTTGATAAACCCTAACACCACCATCAAAGAACCAACCCCACCACTTTTCCCGTGACGACACTGGAGGCGGAAACCCCAAAAGGAGTCGTCGCTGCCCCTAAGGAGAAGCCTTTGCGGCAGCTGCTGCCGAGCAGTAGCTAAAACTGTTGTTACTATGACCAGTAACAGCAACTGCTGATGCTTCCTCCCGTAGTCGCTGCCGCCTCCACTTGGTGGTTCTACCATGGTTTTGCCTCCTTTTGTCCTATTTCTCTTTTCTTCTATATTTTCAACCAACACCTCCAAAGCTATGAGGTTTTCATCTCCAAAACACCAAGTCTCTAAAGAAAAAAAAAAAGAACATAAGAGATATTTGGAGCTCAAAAAACCCATCATTTTCTATTGATACACAAGTTTAAAAATATGAAAATGAATATATAAAACCGTAGTGCATTATGGCTTACAATTTCTTTAGAGAAAAGTGCAATATATGAAATAAATTACAATAATGGGAAGCAAAAAATTCTAGGGCTAAAAGTGATTACGTATAAACATCTACTTTAAACATATAAAGCAATAAACATGTCAAATAAAATAACATAACACCACCCATACTAAAAATGCATTTTACACTAGGATTTAATACTTAATCTTACTCAAGGCTCTCAATAACTATTGGCTCTGATACCATTTGTTGGTTATTGGATTTAATTATCACAAGAGAAACTTAATTTTCCTTTGAAGATTAAACTTAAGAGAATAATGAATCTTAGACTACCTTGAAATCATTGGATATTTTTTTAATCCTCACATATAAGCTTGAGATGATAACCTTGAATGAGACTTTAATGGCCTAGCTAAGTGCTTCCTCCCTCAGATCTTCTCCCTTATTCTCCATAGGTGCTTCCCTTTTAGGAAATATGAAAATGTGGTTAACCTTAAAATTTGAGAAATGTACCCACAAAGGGTATATTTATAATGCTCAATTATGGTTTTATAATTGCAAAATTTCCTTGGACTTTACTGTAATAGATCAATTAAGTCACATACTTTTATTAGAGCCAATAGCAGGACCTAACCGGACTCACAAAACTCAAGCTCCAATCGATGTTTTTAATTGGGTCAACTCTTGAGTAATTGAGATAAATCTATTAATCCCAATTTATTTTACCCAAAAATCGAAATTGCACTTTGGAGTTGAGTGATAATTATGGTAGCAAATCATGATCTGATCATTCCACAAGTCAACACCCATTTGATTGTCAATATGTTGAAACCAGCAAAATGGTCATTTTGCCCTACAACATGTATTACCCTCTAAGTCTCATTTACATAAGATGAATTCGTTATAATCAAATCACAACATAGAGTCCAACGATCTTATCGTCGGACTAGTGAGCTCAGGTTTAATTGTCTATAGAAAATACCTTAGCATGATGATTGTTTCATCATGAGGATTAACGGATTCTACTATCACAAATATATGATCTCTAACTATTTAGGCCCGATTCCCGAAGCATCGAGATCAATCTTCTAATTAGAACTTCTCTCATTAGTATCTCAATGAACCTGAACTAGCAATCAAATGTACATTGCTCACTCAAGATTTAGGTAACTTGTTTAATAATCGAGTAAAATCTCATTTCAAGCGGTCACAAATGAGTCAACTACACGATCTCGTTCAATATGCATCAAAAACACATTATTATTCTTATTCTCAAATCTAAACAAATATCAATAAGAACAATGCAATCTTATCAAAATAAAGTGTCCAACTTTATGTATCAATTGTAAAAGGCATATTTTGATAACGTAACGAATTGTGCTTCATTATATCCAAACCATCGAATATACAATTTCTGACGTCCTATATGATCATGGAACTTTAGATAATTGTTTCAAAATGTAACACGTGAATAATCAAACTATAATTCATAATTTCGTTTTATAAAATACTACTTGAAATGACATCAAACTAACATAGTCAAAATGGATATTGACTCAGGTTGTACATGTCACATGTGTTCCAAAACAGATTAGTTTCCCTTAGGATAAATTCAATATTTAACAGAACCCAATGTTGTCTTATGCTAATGAAAATGATAAGTCTTATGAGGCAATAGGTACAGGAAAAATACCTTCAAGACTTGAAAATGGCTTAGCTACATTCTTGACAATGTTAAGTTTAAGAGAAATATGGTATTCTTTGGGACATTAGATGATATCTGATTTGACATTAAAATACATGAAAGAACTCTCGAAATTAGTCAATCTCAATGTTATTGTGTGATTTTTATTTTCTTCATCTCTATATCTTTAAGATTATAATCCTTGTTTCAGTCCTGCCCTACCCGTCCATCCTTAGGCCAAGTTTCACGGGGTGCCTTTCTTCTTAGTATAGAACGGGACACCGTGTGGCAATAGTCTGCCCCTCTTGACTACCTTCCGCCTTTTCTCGATCGTTTAGGGACGAAATAAAATTTGATTATAAATTATAGAAAGCTTGTAACATTAAATTGATATCCATTGAAAGAAAATTGATCATTGGTTACTGAAAGCAAGAATTTATAATTGATGAAAGCATGAAATTACAATTGGCTAGTGTAGGTGGCGAACACTAAAAAGCTTGAAAGGTTGTTTGAAAGACTAATACCCCCTATAATAGATTTCGGAATAAAATCCCAAGTAACAGGAGTAGACGTTTAAATGCTGAAGAATCATACTAAACTTTTTTTATTTTCTAGATATTTTATAATTGAAATAAACTATTACACAGAATAAAAATTACAACTCAAAATAGACTAATATTTGCAATGTACGGTCGAAGTTGAGCAAACTGCGGCTGCGATAGGGTCACGGGTCTTAAGTAAAGTTTCGGTCCGTGACACCAAGTCTATATCTAAAGCTAAAGCTAAGGGCAAGAAGTGTTATTTTTGTGAAAAAAAATTAGGACATTTCATTAATACCAAAGAAACCAGAACTTAAGAAAGAGAGCACGATGATGGCAATGTACTTGTACCTTTCACATGTGTCCTACAAGAGATTGGTTTATCCTTTTGACAAAATCAATTTTAATCATGTGCTAATGAGATTTGATGAGTATTATGAGGCAATAGGTATAGGAACAGTACTTTTTAGACTTATGACCTTAGCTACATTCTTGACAATGTTAGGCATGTCCCAAGCTTAAGAGAAATGTGCTATCCTTGGTTAGATGATCTTAGATTTGACATTAAAATGCATGAAAGAACTCTCAAAATTAGTAAAGACTATCTAGTTATAATGAAACAGATAAAAAGAAAGGACTGTAATTTCTTTCAAGGTCAACCACTAGATTAGGTCACACGAGTTTAAAAGATCTGTATTTACTTCATAAACTTCAAGTATTTGGAAATGATAAATTCAGAATTTTAAGAATTATGTTATGTGTACATAAAAGTACACATAGCTTTTCACATAATGGCCACGTGACGGTCCCCTATTGGGGGGGTCTATGGGCCCAAGAGGGGCTACCATGTGGCCCTTATGTGAACCATTATGTGTACTTTTATGTACACATAGCATTACCCAAATTTTAATGACCGATGAATAAATGCTTTTTCATAGGGATTGCTGAAGATGAAGAAATTTTCTCGAGTAACCTTCACGATTGCGTCCAAGACTAATTTTTTTATATCAATGTAGATCACCATCAACAAAATTTGAAATAAAATTTTGTGACCATTGGCAAAATTTGAAATCATTATCAATAAAAGTGCAACAAAAATGATCTATTGGGAATCCTAGTACCAAAAGAACTTTGAAGAGGATAAAAGTGCTCGTTCAAGTAAAGTTGGGACCTCCTATGTCAGAGCCGGTTTGATTCTCATTAATTAGGAAAAATGAGTTTTGAATAGTATTTTATGAAAATGTATAGTTAAAAAGTAGGAAACAAATTTGGTGTACATATAGAATATTTTATTGAGTGAACGTGTGATAGAAAATAATAATGTACCAAACAAAAAATGATTCAATGTGTGTCATACAGGCACTTAATTCGCTTATACTTTTGCTCCTTTTCTAACAGCTGAGACCCAAGTGTTCAAATCCATCAAGAAAAATATGAGATCTGTGTATGAGGCTTTTTGTAAGTTTTTTATGATTTTATTTAAAGAAAATCAATTTTGGCAATAAGCCATGGCCTTCGAGAAATGGTCCATCCATATTAGAAATAGGTTGAGACACGTGTTGTCAAGCTAACCGGGCAAGTACGCTCGCAGATACCACTTCTTAGAAATCAAGCCAATTTAAAGAGGAGATAACAAACAAAATGAAAATAACAAGAACCACAAGAACAAAAGATTTACGTAAAAACCCAACTAGGAAAAACTATTGGCAGAGGTGAAGAATTTACTAAGTCAAAAGGAAGTTGGACAATTTGTCAATCTGAGTATGTATTACACACCACATATTTATAATTAAAGAATTCTTAACACATTAGGAGAATATAATACAAATAAGAGTCTAACACAATGTGAATTCTATTACAATATGTAATACCAATAACGAAGTATTTGTGTTGAAATAGAAGTCCAAAATACTACTTTGATTCCTTGTAGTCTTCTACTCCTTCAAGACTTCTCCAACTCAAACAACCAATTTCAAATATGCTTCCAAAATAGAAATCATGTCACATCAAAATTCTAACAAATCTCTTCCTTGACACGAATTCGACTGCAATGAATGAAGCTTCAAAAATTCTCTAATTGGAGACGAATTCTACTGCAAAAAATTACCTTGGACACCAAATTTGCTCGAATCACCACGAACAACAAAATCCTCAAATTCACAACCAACTCCATCTGAGTTAACAAATTTGATAGAATTATCGCCACGAGCAACAAGATCATAATTAACTCCTTACGTTGCTTCTCCTCCAGCTTCCAAACAAAATCTGCCATAACAAAAA
>CAIGRN010158411.1:0-18110 GCA_903798345.1 Fraxinus anomala
TGGTATATAATCATGTAAATAATGTCATAGATGCAGAGAATGATATGTATTTAGGTCACAGATCCATAGAAACCATGGTCATAATTGGATTGGCAGGTCATATACGGCCTATTGTAAGTCACAAATCATTCATTAATAAAAAAATATCAATTTCTATAAAATAACACTTTCAAATGAAAACCCTCACCCATTTCCTTCGCTACTAAAATCGAATCGAATAAAGGCTACAAATGTCCAATACATTTGCAATACTTGTTATCCATCAATTTTGGATTACATAAATATAACTCAAATGAAAAAAATAAATTGAAAATACCTTGTTCACGGACATTTTTTTGCCCGACCCAAAAGATTTTTATCTTTTTGATGGAGTTTCTTTAGGACTTTCCTCTGGCTTTCTTTTACTTCTTCAATCTGGTGTCTTCTTTATCTTCTTCTCCTTATTTTCACCCTTCAATCTAGCCATTATACTTCAGTTTCAAATTCTACAACTTTCACAAAGTAAATAAAATACGTTTGTATATTAGGAGGAGGATAATATATGGTTGAGAATGATAATATGCAGTTGAAGTCACCGGAAGTTGGAGATTTATGAACGTCGAATGTAGAAGAATCTTGGAGTCGTGGAGGATACGGAAGTTCTGCGTGAGAAGAACGAGGGTTTCAAAAATAAAGATAGTGAAGATAATCAATCATAAATTTGAAATACTCCCACACGCGTCAATTAATTAAAATATTTCATATTTAATTAATAAATTAAATACCTAAAAAGTGAACAAATAAACTTCATCTCTGATTTATGAAGTGTACTTTTTAAACACAGGTTGCTGTGTAAATTCTACATATTCTTTTGGGTTTGGCATTTGGGCTGTCCTATTATACTCCTTGAACTCTGGATATATAAGAAACTACACAAATAACACTAAAGAGATGCACTTAAAGATGTCACATTTTTAATTATTTTATCCATTACAGATCCACTTTTTGTCTCAAAATATAAATACTGGAAGCTTGCCGAAAGTGACTTTAAGACGTACTTGTGGACTTCAATTATTTGTGAACACTACTTTTTGTTTATAAAGGAAAAAAGGCATTGATTCCTTGATCAATTTTGAGGCAAGGGATTACTTAAATTCTTGAAAGTTTCAACTGTGTACTTTATCCTTCAATTTTTCCTTGCATCAACTTCCAATCTTTATTCTGAGTACCAAAATAACAATAAATTAAACAGGCTCAAATTTCTAATGATAATTAGATCTACTAGCTTCAGATGTGGGAATCCTTAAGCATGGAGTTGGTTGCTTAGTGCTTTTCATATGTACCTCCAAATTCCTATCAGTTGATGTTCGATTAAAAATTTGTAGGCCCGAATAAAGTAAGAGAGAGAAAAAGAAATGTTTAATTCATAGTTTCTTTTTGGCACAGCACAAATGTAAATTTCAAAAAAAAATCATAATTTATTGTTACGTCCTAAAAAATCAAAAGCTGATTTCTAAGACTAAGAATTCATTTCTGTATATTTCAAATAATTTTTTGAAAGTATTTTATTAGACTATAATATCTTTTAAAGAAAGTTAGGTCAATATAATTTTTCAAGAAACTCGTCCACAAGAAGCATAAGTAAAAGTAGAAGTCCAACAAAATGGGCCCTATTTTGTAATTGACTCCCGTGAACATGCATCATGGATATCTTCTCCACGAATTTTAATCCCACAATGATCATTAATCACAACAATAATTATTCATAATTATTAAAAACACGCCTACAATCGCAAAAAATTATTGTTAAGTAAAGAATCTTGTATTTAATTCCAAATTAAGTACCAACACCCCCCATTAATCCTTGCCAAAATTCTTTCAAGGAGAATATTTTCATTTCATCAAACGAATGGAGGCAAATGCAAACCCTTGTACATGCTGGGGTAAAGATTGTTGTGGCAAATCTAGTTCAAATTTTCAGACACGATCAATAAATAATTCCTAAGTCGTGTCTAGGAAGTCCAGAAAGGTGGCTACTCGGTTGTTTAGTGGCATCACGGCTGCGTTCCTCACCTCGTTAGAGGTGTGCAATTGTATTCATGTTACCACCAAAGATGATTCAGACAACGACGTGGGTTGGCCGTTGACACAGAGTCTGGGAAACGACGTAGAAGGATGATTTTCTAGAAGAAGATAACAAGAACTCGAGTTGTACAACTTAAAACTGCACTTCTTAGGTAATGAAACGTAACGGACTTGTGTGCGTTCAATTAAACTGATATATGTGCTACTCCTTATTAAATTCATTTGATTAACTAGGTTAATTATATATATATTCTTTTCATTTTTTCTTTTCCACAAACTTGAAGCTTTATTAAAGTAATGTTTATGATAAGAAGAAAAGTATTCAAATCAAAAAAGACACTGACAGAAGGAGTCCCAAAATTTTGCCAACCACATAACCACTTTTGCATGTGAGAAATGTGGCCAAATTACCAAAAATTAGGTCGTGCCGCCCATGTTGACCAGGCCATGCATCGACAAAAATAGAGTGATGCTAGGGATTCAGGGAAAGAGTTTTACTTGAAATTAATCAATTATAAAGAATTCTCCACCAAATATATTATGGCAGCTTAATCTATTGACTATTCTATTTTATTTTTTCCTTACATCAAACCATACATGCACTATCTTATCTTTTCCTTTAATTATGTAAACGAAACTCGAGCTATAGTGACAGGAGAGCAGATAGAAAATATATTTTGGACTTCAATTTGTTGAAATGAAACTTTTTCCGCAACACGTCACTCTTTTATTATCTCGTAGTTAAACTTCGAGGTGGCAATTTACTTGGACCTAAAAATCTAATCCTATGAGTGGAGGGTGTTAAAGAAAAAAGAGTTATAACATGGGCACACTATAGATTATATATGTGATTAAAACAATATCTTGGCATTCCTTTCTTCTTAACTAAGTTTTGATTTGTTTCCCTCATATCAGTATCAAAGTTATTAATGTTAGAAATTCTTGGGGGGATCATTCATTAAAATTTACCACAAAAATTGAAAATCTATTTTGATGTTGGTGAACATTACTGATAGAAACACAATATGCCAATGATTATTGATTAACTCAATGACAGAGGATTTCACAAAGCCTTTATCACTTAGTTTTCGGCTTTTGGAGAATATCTTAACGGATGAGAAAGTTCAGTCGATATCATCCAAGTAATTTTCATTGGTAAAGCCATCAACATAGCCGATGGAACTTCTGTTGATGATTACCGTCAACTTCAACAACCAACTTTCGTCAATGAAAGTGTGTTGAGTCGTTCCTTTTTCTGAGAAAACCTTCAATCACTAAAAACACAAGGCATTAATTTGTTCAAATAGTGATGCTTTTTCCTCCTGCATTTTCTGGTTCGTCGAAGGGAAATCAAATAATTGGACAAGTGTTGCTCCTCCTCTTGCAATTATGGAACTGCTAGGGGCAACGTTGTGGTAAGTGATGCTCCCCACCACCACCACCATATTCTCTGGTGCCCCCGGAGGACAAATATCAATACCTTCTTCGACGCCATTACTTTCATTTTGTCCAATTCTATTGCAACATCTTGATTTTACGTTTAGTGATCCAATAATGAAAATAAAGAAGTCAAAAATTTATTCACGCAATTATATATCTCATTTCACTGCATCAAGTAACACACAATTAATATGAAACGAAGAGATGATCCACCATTATTTATTAAAGCAAAATTAAATTGTGAGAGATGCAGACGTGTAATTACTAAGGAATGTTACCCTTTAATTTTATACATATCTACACATGAATAAAAATCAATATGTATATAGATACATATTAAGGTACACAATGAATCGAGTCATTCACCGATAAAAGTTTCGTCATGGCACTGTTTCGATTCTTTTAAAAATTGTAATCTCTTCTTTCCATAAAGATATGTTTGCTTCAATTTTTACACAGATTAAAAAAATATAATTAATATAATTGAAACAATATGTTTTACTTAAATTTTTCTGATATAACCCTACATTAAATAATTGTTTAAATAGATTTTCATATTTGTTGATAACAAGAGACATTAAATAAATGCATATAAGAAAGCTAAGATCAATTGTACTTTCAACAAGAAAGTAACCCATAATTTGGGACATATGAAAAATAAAAGTAAGTATATCTTTATAGTACGGATGAAATATAAAATTTATCAAAAACTTGCAACTAGTAATAGTTTAGTGATGCATGTGAAGAATATCGATAGAAATACACTATAGGTGAGTGCTTGTTGATGAATCATCGGCTAAAAGGAAATGTGATAACCTCCAATGGAAATTTCATCGGCGAACCATCCACATCGCACCAACAAAACTTCTATTGGTGACTACTAACAACTTCACCACCCGACTTTAAATCAGTGATTTCCAACACAAGTGTCTAGATACTAATGACATTTCTGACCAATTGATAATGATTTTATAAACACTTTTCGATTTTTCTAGAAAAAAATCTTTAAAAATCTCTAAAAAGTTGCATCTACGTTGAAGAAGGGGTAGGTAGTGGGTGTCCTCTATCTAAAGATGATGGCACTGAATCGAATCCTGAAAAATCTATTCTATGCTGCTCCTTGGTGAATTTTTTAACTGTTCACCCATATTCTTATTTTCTTTGTCCGCTTTCCTTTCATTCTTGATTGTTGCAGAATCATCTTGCTTGCTTTCCTTGTTTTTGCTGCATTTTTCCCCTTACCAGGCTGGCATTTTCAAGAATTTAAATTACTCGATGATAAAAACAGACTTTATTCCTCTTTATATATACGTGCGGGTATGTATAATTATATACAGTGTAAAAGGAAAACAAATAAAAAGACAGGATCCCAGTATTTTGAGGGAGCTGGTGAGTTTAAATAATTTTTCAATTCAAGGTGTAAGTGGTAAGTTTAAATAACTACACATTTTATGAGATCCACAACTTTTCAACAGTACATTTCATCAATTTCTATTAAAATTTACTAAAACCTGATTTTAATTTCCACCAAACGGGTTTAATACTCCAAATCATTTCGTGTTTTGAATTCTAGTAATTTGATTAGTGAAACATGAAAAAATAGGTTTCTCTTTCATAAACTCTTATCTACCAAAAGCTTACATTTGCAATTCTTCTTATCAATACCTTAAATGTTCAGAATAGAAATTATATTTTGTGTACCTTATATTAAGTCATAGGATTAGATTTAGGTCAACAAATAATCGCCTCCTAAGTTTATTCTACTACCACTAGTCAACTTAAAAAATGAATTTACATGCTTAAATAAACTCTTAATCATTTATCACGCCATCTCTTTTTCGAAATCATAGGCCATGTACAGTAGCCTCCATAATTAATTATAAATTAGTGAAGCCGATAATCGTTATACGTAATATACATATGACAATTAGTTATTTGATGTATTAATGTATAAATTTTTTGTTGTCTTATATATCAAATAACAAATTACCATATTTATGATACGTAAGGCGACTGTCAGTAATTTTCATTATGAATAATATTATTCAGTCATGGAGCCACGGTAATTGCTAGCCTTATTACTACATTAATACAGCATATAATAAACTGTGACAAATATATTACGTAAAACGACTGTGGATCGATTTCACTGTTAATAGTGTTATTCAGTCACGAATCCTAGCGAGGACAAGGAAGCCGACTAATGGGCTATCCCCGCTACAGTAACACGACACGTGTTCACAACATCCTACCTGTTTTGTTTCTTCATGACTAAGCTTGTGCCGGGACCCACATGCTGATGTAAGCCCCATGTCCACTTTTAAAAGCCAAGAGCAGCCCCCACCACCGTTAGTGGAGCATGACTCAAAAGCAGCTCCTTAAAGCTGTTAATTGACCAAAATGCCCCTATGTGGGCCACAGAATGGCTCTCCACTTGCCCATAAATTGGACTCTCCTCCCTCTCGTTCCTTCCCTTTTCCCCTCCTAACCTCTCTCTACCCCTATAAGCGGTTTTCCGGCAATGATGTCAACATTTCCGTCCGTTCTTTCCTCCGATTCTTTCTGGAACCCATGTCCATCTTTCGAAGGAGGTTTCACTCCTTGGGATTCCCATGACCGACCGTTTCTCTTTCCACCACAAGAAGAACCGGTCCTCGTTAACCAACCACCACCTCAAGAACCGATCAATTCCAATTCCAGTTCGGACAACCCAACCCCCCTCACTCCAAATTCTTGTTCCGATGAAACGAACCGGAATAGATGTAAAACCATGAGCTCCGGTTCAGAGGAGACTATCCGTTTAGGTAATAATGCTATCATAGATGAGAGAAAGCGTAGACGCATGCTATCGAATAGGGAGTCGGCGCGGCGGTCCCGAATGCGTAAACAGAAACATTTGGAGAACTTGAGGAACCTCGCGGACAGGTTGAGTATTGGGAACCGGAAACTAAAGAACCGAGTGCTTATGATGACACATCAGAACCAATTCGTCCGGCGACAAAATGATCACCTCCTATCGGAGGTGTTCATGCTCCGGCAGAGATTGTGGGATATACGTCAAGTATTGATTGTTCGGCAGCTTCAGCAGCACTTAAATCCCTGCATGGCCATGCAATAACATTACGTCCATCAATGAAGAACAAATTCTTCATCAATCACATTATATAACATTTATCATAATATAAAAATAAATAAGCCCGTTTCTTGAAAAACATGCATGCATGCATGAACCCTAGGAAAATCTCTCTCGTTTAGTGTCGGTCAGTGTAAATTAAATCTAGAAGCGGAAGAAATTGGCGATGATTTTTGGAGCTAGATCTGGTGTTTTTTTTTTTTTTTTTTGGTGTGTGTGTGTTAATATTATTTTGTAAAGAGTTTCTTGACGTATGGCTTTATTTAATTAATCAAATGATATGTTAATACGAAGCTAAAATTTCTGTTTTGCAGTATTAAATTTGACATGCGGTTCAAAAATGAATTTACTATATAGATCAAAGAACGACATGCAAGCAATTATATGCATCCAAGATCCAACAATATAATATATATATTTAATGGAGCGCTTGAATCTTGTCAATTATTGCATTGTGTCAAAAGCTAAAGCACATTTATCCCTTATTTGGTGGCACATTAAAATCAGTAGATTTTGATAAAATTTGATGATATGTGTAGTTAGAAAATTGCGAAACTCATAAAATATATGGTTGAATTAAATTGTTAATTTTGACTTATATTAAAATTTTTAAATTTTAATCGATAAGGGACTTACTTGATATTGCAAATCATGTTTCGCCGAATATAATAGTCAAAACACAATAAAAATTCTTTGGAGCACCATACATTAGATACGGACACCCACCCCAGCTCCCCACTCGGGCTGGTAAAAAATGATAATAACATAAGAAGGAACAAAGCAACAAGTAATTATAATTTATAATTGTCACAATAATTACGTTCAAAATAGTTTATGGATATGGAAAAATGTCGTAAAAATATTTGAGGATTCTTTGGGAATTAGTATTTGATTAAGATAGGATAATTTTTTTTAATATCCAACCATGTTCTAAAATAATTTTTTAATTTCATAAGCTACTTTCGAATTTTCAAAAGCCATTTGTCTAGTAGTCCTGAATGAATTTACTATACCCATTTGACGTAGATTTTTAGCAAATAAAATAAGAAAAATTGATGAATCCTATGAAACATGTGGTTAAATTGTGGATAAATTAAAATGTGTAGTTGAAAATGAAATATGATCAACTTTTTATTTTTTAAAAAAACTCTACATCCAGAACCTGATTCTATATGAGCTTCATTTTTTGTCTAAAATATATTTTGGAATAGTATTTTGATGAATAATATGTGGTTAAAAAAAAAAATGAATTTGCTTGAAATATTATTTTATTGAAAAAATGTGATTAAAAATTAGTGAGAAAAATGTACGTTGAAAATAATGAGGACCAAACAAGGACTTAAATGAAGCTTACGATGTTGTCTCACAGTCCACGTCCAAAAGAAAAAAAATAATAAATAAATAAAACTTGGACGAAAGAATCAATCAGAGACGGCAAATATGGTTCTTTGTGTACGCGAATAAGCAGATCCAGATATCAACCAACTTTTTGTTTGATTGGCAAAGATGCAGCATAGGGAACTTTAATGTTTTATTAAATTAATAAAATAATGGATGCCTTTATATTTTTACTGGTAACTAACAGGTGGACCAATTAACCCTTTAAAAATTAAAGAGGATGCACACGTCAATCCCATCTCTAATTAATTAATACACTAAAAAAAATAAAAAAAAATCGTCAATTAGTGTAGTGGGCAACTAATGAAAAGGGTATTTAGGCTCAATTGCAACGGGTATGCCCCTCGTACACAATTATAAGCATGATTTGCATTATCAACCTGTTGAAATTTGCGACAAGATAGCTTTGCTCAATCTAATATACCAATTCCAAGACCGTCAAATCAATTACTAATTAAATTAAATTTTGCTACTTGTACATATCGGTGTACAACCCCTCACAAATAAGAGGCTCATACCCAATAAAAAATTGTGGACCCTCCCTTTGTGAAGAGGTTGTACACCGAAATTTATAAGTAACAAAATCCAATTTAATTAGGGCGACGACCAATGGGAACTGTTACGAACAAATAAAATACCAGAATTACTTTGATATCAATTTGTTCAAAACATGGTCATATTATTAAAAACGAAAAAATAAAAGTAATAAGAAAAATATTGGAAAATTTTAATATATCAAGAAACTAAAATTATTTTACAAGATTTGATACTCTCAATTTAAATTTAAACAATCCTCTCAATTGTCTAATATATACAACAATGATCTTATTGTTAGTTAAGCATACACCTCATGGAGTATTTATAGGATGCGTTTTGGATGAAGTAATTTACAAAAATCGCAATAAAAATCAAATTATTTTCTAACAAGCAGCACCAAGGCGCCACGTCGACGCCTCGGCGCCCCGAGGCTAGATGCGCCCTGCCCCAGTTCCTTATTTTTGCTACCAATACCAAGGAGTTCCGTTTCGGGCCTAATGCTTTGAAAACAATTTTTCATCCATTTCAAAGTCATTTCCTCAACTAAACTCTCAATTCATGATGAAATTTAATCCCTTATCGTTTCGGACCTACAAATCAAAATTATCTAGACTTCCTCCATGAATCAAACTTTCAAATCATATGAAATTTGAGTCACAACCTAACTTGAACTCTTATAAATAGAGCAAAATCTGGTCAAATTTTGTAATGAATTTTTCCACACATTTTTTTACTACTTTCTACTCAATTATTCACTTTGGCATCACGGACTCAAGTACCAGAGAATTTTCGGTCGTTTCACCCCATCTTTTCAACGTCAATTAGGCTAATCAAGTCTTCATTTCCAGAATTAGCATTCAAACTCATGATGACTGGATCCACCATGCAAGATTTAACACCAATTGTTACTCATCAGCTATCATATATAAACGGTCAGTGCATAGCATTTGATAAATAAAATACTTAATGAACACACTTGTGTCCTAATCCAATTATTTAGAGGATACCGAAAAATGATTATAAGATAATTAGGGCACGTTTGATAGGCTTTTTAAAAATCAAAAGTTTTTTAGAGATTAATAAGTTGTTTTTGAATCGATTTGAATAATTTTTCAAAAGTTTTTTTGTCAAGCTTTTAAATTAAGTCGATTTAAAAAAATTCTTTTACAAAAATTAAAAGTAAAAATAGAAATACTGCCATACGGGTCTTAGTCAGACGGCCTTGTTTATGATAAACAATGTTCCCACCTAGGGGGCAGTGAATTATACAAAATCTGGAAAACATAAAATGACGCCAAGATGGTGTGTCCATCTCATTGACAAGTTACTGCTACCTGCATAATTCGAAAGAAAGAGAGATGAATTTTAAATTTAATTAAATGGATCTTATACAATTTTTAAGCTTATCGTGTCCATCTTAACATTCTGCCACGTGTGTATTACTTATTATCATCCATCAGAATTTACAGAATATTGAAGGGACACAAACTGAAAAGCGTCGGTGGAATGACCAAATTCTGATATTACACGGTGCAGGACGTGTTAAGTGGTGTTTGGCTTGCCTGCTGTCTTAATTAGGTATTGATAAGTACCCATTAAATCAAATTATTATTATTATTATTTGTATTTTAGCCTTGATTACAACCTGACCCAACCCTTTGTATTATTTTTACTGTTTCTGATTAGAACCCTTTTCGAATCAATTTTACGACACATGTTGAGTTCGGTGCATTGTCTCTTCCGGTGAGTGATAAAGATGCAATTATTAACCTTTCATAATACAAATTGTTGTGAATTGAAGGTCATCTAACTTATAAAAAAATTATTCTACTTGTACATCAAAATTTACATTTTAGCGTATATAATATCCAAGTAGTATTTCATCATTGGTTGATGAAAAAAATTATTTTTTCACCAGTCAATGATGAAATGTTATTTAAGCATTATGTACACTAAAGTGTAAATCCTGACGTATTACACGTTACATTTAGGTATCAAAACTCAAAACAGTGGCTTGTCTCGATGTAACCAGCGTGCACTTAGATTCAATTAAGGCTTGCTACGAGTCTAAACCAACCCGTTTAAAAGTATAATCTTGACCTAGTCTAAAACGTCATCCAAAACGTTGTAAATATTGTGTCTCGGGTGGTCCAACTTGTCAAAAAAATAATATGATTTAAAATTGAATTGAGAAAAAAGAAATATCCTTTTCGTTTTCGTCGTGCTTATAAATTACACCATTAAATTATTCGTCAAATATATATAAAATAATTTACTAATAAATTGTACCGGTAATAGTATTTGGCCGATAAATTCGAAACCAACAAATAATTCCCAAAATTTTAAAATGGTACGACCCAGCACTTCAATCAATAAATATTAAATACATATAAAGAATACCTAAACAAATATTTCATCACACGTAGCAATATGACAGAGATTATTAAATTCCCCTCGTTAAAATTATAATTTATTTTTTCTGTTCTTATTAATCACATATTTTTCAATAAAATAATATTAAATATAAATTTATTTATTTATTTAATCATACATTCTTAAAAAAATACTATTTCTAAAATTATAATCGAGGCCAAACATAGGCTAAATCAATATTACATCAATGTGAAACAAGTAATTAATATACAAAAGACAAGTGGACCAGTCGAAGGAGCTGTTGAAAATTAAGCACTTGTTAATTCCGTCACATTTTTTTAATGTAAAATTAAGTTTAAAGAGTTTTCTTCTTCGTAATATTCTGATTAATTCTTTATAATGTGACAAACACAACTTTGCAATTAATCTAACCAACCCCTTATTATACTCAATAATTGAACGAAGAAGGATCACATTCCTTTCCTTTCATTCTGATATAGACTACTGAGTTCATAGGTTCCATACAACCTTTTTCAAAGCATTTCTTTAACACAAATATGATAAGTATCGTTATGTTTAATGATTACAACGTAAGAACATCTTGTATACTGAAATTTAAAAAATCGATGTAAAATTATCAAAATACACTTCAAAATCGACTTTCTAGAAAAATCACAAGCAAAGTTAATACTTCAATAACGGCTCTCGTTCTTGACTATATGATTGGATGATTCAAGGGGACGCAATGATCTCTATAGATAGAGGGTGAATAAGAAAGAGAGACGTGTAATTACGATTGAAATGTTTGAGCTACAAATAATAGGCCCAATTTAAAAGTAAGATCAAGCTTGGACTTGCTAACAGGCCATATTCTGCCCAACCTGGATTTACATTATTTTCACTAATATGATAATACTATGTAAAAATTGTAGGTTCATCTCGAACCAAGTTTGAGCGTTGGTGGGTCGATCCTGTTATTTCAATATCTAGAATTACGTATTACGATTTGAATATTTCATAAATAGAACCAATTTAGGTCTATATAATTACAAGAACCGAACATGAACTTGAACCTGAATGTCGATTCTAATTTTGTTAGAGTTTGGTTCTATCCATAATATTTAAAAAAAAAAATAGAATTGAAAATAGAACTTCTTGCAGAAACAAAATAAATAATATCCAATATATAACATAATGGCATGTTATTATCAAGCAAAAGATATTATCAAATTGCATCTACTATCTAAGTAAGCATAAACACCATATTACATACCCAAAACAAATCAAAAGCTCGAAATAAATAATGAGGAATTACTAAATTTTACAAATGATTATACCAATAGAAATCCATTCATTTGAAAACAACATAACAACCAATATTGTTGACTTTTCTTCCATCCCATTATATCTATTGGATCTTATTGGGTCATTGGGCCAGAGCAGATAAATTATAAAAAGTTAAAAAACTTATAAGAGAGGACAAATTCAGTTCCAGAGCCAGGTAAACGTTTTCAATTCAAGAGATTCAATTCCAGTTAAAATACCGATCCCTATATCAAACCATATAAGTATCATATTTATTAAGGAAAACTATTTTTAATGGATATTGCTATATGTATATCAAGATTTACATAATTGAATACATAATGACATATAACAATCTACCATTTGCCAACTTAAAGTACGATCAATTTTTTCCCTCTACGTTATATTATTTAATTCATTATGTACATTTTTTATATACAAGTAGCAAAATCCTTTTTTAATTAATGTCCATTTTCTGAAATCCTTTTACATTTAATTTTTAGTCGAAGAATAGCAAAATAATATTTTAAAAACATATAATGTGACAATGCAAGGCAGCACCATAAAAGTTTACATTGTTTAAAAGAAAAAGTAGATGATCTTATCCCTTTTTAGTTATGAGTAATGATATTTATCATTATTGTGATGAAACATTGGTGACGTGGAAACTTAAGTAAAATAATGATATAGGACATTTCAGTTTTCATGAGAAAGAAGATGATTGAACTATCGTATCCCATTATTCCATTTAAATTGTCACATCATCGATGTTATATTATTATAATGATAAAAAAACATTATTTTTTAGTTATATAGAATCATATTCAGAGTTTAAATTCTTGAAAGTGAAAACAAATTTATTTAATTAAAGTTTTATATTCAATATTTTTCTTTGTGCATCCAATCTATGAGTAACAGCATGACCTTAACCGGTACATCTAAGAGTCTAAATTTTTAGAGTCGAGACTCGACAGCACTCGGCCTGGTACTGTTGGAACTGTTTTGAGAAGATAAAAAAACCAACTAAATTGCATGATTAACTGAATTAGCACCCTAATTAAAATATAAAAGTTAATATTCACCGAATATTACACTGTAAAACTTTAAATTACAACATGTTTACAAAATAGTACACCTACAATTTATTGTGAGTTCTTAACAAAGGGTTTAGCTTTGTACCTCTCTCTAGGAAGAGGAGGGAGTTTAGAAAGCCTAACAAAATTATCATTTTCAACATCACAACACTGTTTGCATGAGAAAACACTCTTACTGTAATTCCCATTTCCCTTAATCTGATCTTCTCCCTTATGTCCTCCACCGTGATTCCGAATTACACTTTTCGTGCATGCCTTTAAAGCTGCCAAGAATGGATCATCTTGCCACCGCAGTCCCTTCACTGCATGGCTTCTTCTTGGAGGTTTAGACGCTGAGTACGGAGGAGGTGGCACCGGAATATTCTTGGAATTGGTATCAGAGAGGATAGGACATGTAGTTAGGCCTATATCCATGGAGGACTTTTGGTGAGTGAATTTGGGAAGTCCTGGCTGTTCTTCCCAGGAAAATGGTACACATCCTTGTGAATGAAATTTTCTGCGACTCATTGCCTTAGAATTTAAGGGCAATGCTGAATTGATCAATGGATATATAGTGGCTTGCGTTGTTAGGCTATTTTCACTCACTTTCCACACTTGTTTGAGAAATAGACCTGAGCTATAGGATCATGTTTGGTTCGTAACGTCGAATGAAATTCAACATTATATTATGTTAAAAAAAGTTTTAAAATTTCTACAAACAGTTTGAAAAATGTTTTGAGGGCAGTCGCCGATCTGGTGCAATATGAAATGGTTTTGGAAAAGACGGATGAAATAACAACCAATTTTTGGATTAATGTCTAAGAAAAGAATGTGGTTGATGGCACGTGAGACAAATTGCAAGAACTTAGTCAATAATATCTTCTTAAACTATCATGATGACTTTAAAAAATTGGTAGATTAATTAAGCAACATATATATAACTAATGAATTATTAGCATCGAGAATTTGGTGGATTAGTTGAAAGAGTTTAAAAAATAATAATTAGTTGTTGAATATAATATTTACTTTTTTTTTTTTAAATGGATAGTAGTCATCAATCTAATTTGAGTTATACATATTGTACTAACGAAAGTTTTGAATCATTTTCTTGTTGCACAACTGAGTTTAGAATGTAGATAGTACTTGACTTAAGTTAATAAGCAGTGTTATCAACTGAGTTGAGAACTACGATGATCCTGTAGAAATTTTTCTTTTTGTTTTTGTTGGATTGTGATGCAATTTTTGACATTTGCATTTCAATTATGGGCAATGATGAAAACGGGCTTGGCCCAAATTGCTGGAAATATTATTTCAACAAAAAAAATAAGCATTGCCCAATAACTCAAGGAAACCGACCCAAACCCCAGCCCAATCTATCACCATGTGTGCTGCTCTGGAGCCTCGATTCTATGGCTGATCTACGGTGCATGTGAAGTGTATATATACCAGCTGAATGGTCACTTGAACCCTAATTTTTCATTATGTTCCTGCTTCGTGTGTGAGAAGTTTCTGGGTTCTTTTCCTTCGTGGTTTTCTTCTTTTGATTCTCTTTCAATACTTAGTGTATGGATTAAAACTTCTGGTTTTAATCTTCAATCTATGTGATTGTTTCATTTGTGGTCCTTCGATTGAGAGTTGAACTGGTTTAGATTGGCTGTGTTATCTTGAACCATTGAGTAGCTATATTGGGCGATTTCTTTAGGGTTTCTTGGTGTATTTGTGGTGTTTTCTTGTACAGAAGGATACAATATGTTTATTATCCTGAGCCCAAATAAGAATCGATCCCTTGGTGTTTTGGTTTATTGAATATTCTTTGTGAATCTATAAATCTGCTTTCTTTGGTGTTTTAGCTCTACAAGTGGTATCAAAGCCTTCTTGGTGGCTCTCTGGTTCTTCGATTGGTGGTGCTGGGTGTGGAAATCAATTTCACAACCGTTTCTACACTAATCCGTTTTTTACAGTGAAACCCTGGATTTCGATTTTTTACTAATCTTGATTTTTCTATTTGTGATTTCTTGAGGAAAATTGGTTCTTGGTGAATGAGCTTGGAGATTTGGGCTTCAAGCTGGTTGTCCTGCAGAGACTCTGGAATTTGGCACTAGTTTTTTGAACCTTTTGGGTAAAATAGTTCTAACCCTTTACTTTCTATTAATTTGATCTTGAATATTATTGAATTCCCCATATTTCCTTTTATTATTCCTTTTATTTCTAGTGGCTAAGAATTGTGTCTTGACCTGGGGTCATGAATTTCACGGAATCCTGGTGAATTCTAACACGCAGAAATTTGAGGAATTTCTCATATTAATCAGTTTAATATATTGTAGCATATTTGGTGAATTATTGTGACTGTTGGTTAGTTTAATACCTCTGCTGATTTTTTTTTCTCATTGTGACTAATAATCTTGAAAAACGAGTACTTAACTAACAAGTTCGATCTTACGTGCAGAATTAATCTATTAAAAGCAACAAGTCAATATTTACTAGTTGCTAGATGATTAAGCATACAATTCAATTGTCCTAAATTTGAATTCCGTAGTTGTATAATCAATCAATATAATAAAAGCAGTAATCAATGAACACCGATATGATGACGAAGAAATCTAACTGGGAAAAACTCTGAGACCAAGTCAGTTACCTCCACTATAGACAATGTAGGTTACAATTCAATTCCAAACTAGTTCCACTAGTTGTTGTAAACCATGCAACTCCAAGATCTACTACTCATTTCAGTCTTGCGATCTACTACCGTAGATACTGTCTAGCCAACCTGCTAGATCTTCCGATCTACCTCATGTACCTTCCAAGTTCTACTATACTTACAGACTCACAATCTTCTATCAAGATATGTTGTAGCAGTCTCACGTTCTTCTGCACACGTCTCTTCCAAGTTGATACCCAAGAATCACATATTCCTGTTCTTTTTCCTGCGCTTGTAGTCCAACCTCTTTCAACCTCCAGAAACTTCTGAAGTCCATCTAGAAAGTACCTTCTTATGACCAATAAGAAGTATGTGGTGTTTTAGTTTAACGAATTGATTTTTTTCCAACCGGTGGTTGTATAATCTCAAGAATCAAAATGATAAAATCAATGTAAGAATATCTTAGATTTTCAGAGGATGATATGAAGAAGTAATATAATGAACAACCACACCAAAATTCGTCCAATGGCTTGGGTATTTATATGAGGGGGGAATTAGGTTGAATATGTCGAAAAAATCTGTTTAAAATCGCGAATTATGATTTTTCCAAACAACCTATTGCATAAGCGAAACCTCAGCGATAGGCGAGCGACAGCCTCTCGCTCGAGCGAGAGCCGAGCGACAAGCGAACAATAGCCATTCTGTTTTGGTCGCTTGAGCAGTGTCCAGGTGATAGGTCAGCGATAATATGACGCCGTGTTTCTCCTCTTTTCATTCTTGAACCCTAGACCTCATAACTCAATTTATACAAATTGCACCCTAGGTCCTTGACTTTTACAACACGTTACAAATCAGTCATTTTGTTTACAGAATCGCCAATACTAAAAACCTAACAAATATGCTTATAATCACTGTTGATTGTTCAGTGTTGTTCACTGTGTTGTTAGTCTGTTGTTTGAATTGATATTTCATCCCTGTTTTTTTGTAACACCGGGGTTCTGTGAGTTATTCAATTGGTTTTTGAAATATCTATTTTCTGGTTTTATGTTAAACTGTGACCTCAAATACCTTTTTTGTGTTGATTAAAAAATTCAAATGATAACTACAATGTTTGAACTTTGAGTTTTTAATGGAAAAGAGGATTTCCCCATTTGGTAGCAAAAAATGAAAGGGGTTCTAGTTCAACAAAATGTCTATAAGGCTATAACTGGTGAATTTTCTGCTACTATGACTTATGATCAAAAACTTGAATATGATGAACTTGCTTTACCTCTATAATTCTTCATTTGTCTAATAAAGTATTGAGAAAAATTGTTAAACTAAATAATGTTAAGACTTTGTGGGACAAATTAGAAGAACAATATATGTCTAAGAGTCATACTAATAAACTCTTCCTTCTAGAAATATTCTTTAACTTTAAGATTGATATGTCTAAAGACTTGAATGATAATCTTGATACTTTTAATAAATTAGTTCAAGATATTACTAATGATGGGGATAAAGTTTTTGAAGAATATAAAGTTGTTATCCTTCTAAATGATATACCTGATGTATATAAGAATGTTAAGTCTGCTATTACGTAAAGAATTAGAGCTTAAAGTTGATAGGACTGTGAAGGATTTTGAGACTTTATTTGTAAGAGGGAGACCTATGTCTAGGCAAGTCAGTGGTCAGAGTTATCAGGGGAATAATAATAATAATAATAATAATAATTCTAAGAAGAAGGGAAAATGGAGATTTAGATCAAGTCTAGGAATTGAAATAGGAAGTGCCATGAGTGTGGAAAGATATGACACTTTATAAAAGACTATTATAAGAAGATGAATGAATAGAGAGAGATGAGAGTGGATGAGGAAAATGTAATTGAACCCTTAGATGAGAGGACTGTTGATGTGTATGTGGAGACAGAGCTCATTTCTGATTTGAATACTGCAAATTATGTAGATAACAATGATCAGAATAGTGAATGGATATTGGATTTAAGGTGTACT
Organism: Fraxinus anomala; assembly: GCA_903798345.1. NCBI lineage: Eukaryota > Viridiplantae > Streptophyta > Magnoliopsida > Lamiales > Oleaceae > Fraxinus > Fraxinus anomala. Next base: position 17,953 of record CAIGRN010158411.1, read on the forward strand.
TTCTATATGACCTCTAGAAGACCTTGGTTAGAAAACTTTAAGAATCTTGATGGTGGAAATGTGGTTATGGATAACAATGTAGCTTGTAGTATTAAATGAATTGGTAGTGTGACTTTAAAATTTGAAAATGGACATACCTTTACTTTAGAAAGAGTAAG
>CAIGRN010158416.1:0-12815 GCA_903798345.1 Fraxinus anomala
GATAATTTTTTCCCTTTCTTGTCATGACTAATGTAGTGTCTTTTGCTGGGATTAGTGGTTGGTATCAATTTCTTAACCTACAGTCAATACCTAGTTTTCTCCAATTAGCTAAAATCATTCCACGCGTATAATTTACCTCGGAATCAAAGCATATCCAACTAATTCCTTCCATCAATTCAATAACTCCCAAATTATTCTCGCACATTAGTTAAGTGATTTATGTGTGTTTCATAATGTGCATTAGGGCAATTCACAACTTAGTTTTACCAACTCATAGAATCCATCCTATTACTATTGAAACATCAAGCTCAGCTCATGGAGAATCAGCTACAAATAAAGGAGCATTATCGTGCATCATCAACTGATCAACAGGAGGAAGGCCACCAGAGGAAAGGCATTAGTGTTAATGATGATAGAGGATAGCAGAATTCAGTTATGGAGCAAATGGGACCACTTCTTTTCTGTTAGAATATTCATGGTTGTTTTGCAGCCAATTGATTATTATTTGTATAGAATATTAGCATAGATTTTATTCTTCTAAATCCTTCTCATTGTATTATAAATATCACATTGTTGTACAGATTTAATCAATTAATTCAATGAGATCATTTCTTTCTCCCTTATTGATATATGCAGTTTTGATATCTTAGTTAAGTATTTCTAATATGGTATCAGAGCCATGTTGTGCATAACACTACAATGGAATCAACAAACTCAGATCTAAATTCAATTCAAAATGACGAGCAAAATCCAAATGCAAATCCAGCACCAAACAATCTTCATGTTCCAAATCCTAGTGACCCTTGCATCCCGTATTTCATCAGTAGCAGTGATAGTTCTAGGGCAATACTAGTTACCCATGTCCTTGATAATACCAATTATTATGCTTGGGCAAGATCCATGAAAAGAGCACTTCGAATAAAAAAACAAGCTTGGCTTCATTGATGGAAGTTTATTCGAGCCTACTGATCCTAACAGCTCGTTGATGGAGTACTGGCTTCGCTCATTGTTGGTTACAGAATACCATGGCAATTGATGTAAAATCCTGCACATTATATGCTGAGACAACTAGAGAACTTTGGCTAGATTTAGAGCACCAACTAGCTCAGTAAAATGCTCCACGGATTTATCAGGTTAAGCAGGTCATCACCACCCTAATGCAAAATTAGGATCATGTAAGTGCATACTTCTCAAAATACAAAACTCCGTTGGATGAATTAATGAACTATGAGTGGATTCCTAATTGCACATGTGGGGGGCTGAGACCTGTTGTTGAAAATCAGCAAAAGAGACTGGGTAATGAAATTTTTGATGGATCTGAATGATTCTTACAAAGCAATTAAGGCTCAAATTCTCTTGGTTAAACCTTTTCCCACTCTCAATGAAGTATACTCCTTAATCCAACAAAGAAAAGATGCGGCAAATTTCAGCAAATCTCCCCACACCTGACTCAATGGCATTGGCCACCGAGGATTGCTCAGTGATGGGGTGAAGCAGAATGGAATTACACAAAGGAAATATTACTGTACCTACTGCAAGATACCTAGACACTCAATAGAAAGATGCTTCAAAGCCAATCTTGACAAGCCGGCTTCCAGCCACTACCATATGCCAGGGCACTCTGTAGATAAATGCTTCAAAATCCATGGATACCCTCTGGACATAGGCTACATAGAAAGGGAAACTTCTCAGCTAATCAGGTGTCCTTGCAGGGAAAGGAAGGTGCTGGAAATAATAATCAAGTGATATTCACTCAAGAGCAGCAAACACAACTTCTTGCTTTACTCAAGTCTCAAAGTATTCAATACCTTACTGCTTCTACATCAACAGATACACAAATCCTTAAACACTCTGGTATATCTCATTATCTGTGTGCATGTAACAACATGACTAAAGAAATCATGATGCACCATGGATAATAGATACAGGAGCAACATACCACATGGTCTGTTGCATTTCCTTTTTCAGTTCTGTCCAAGCCAAAGTAAACTATTCAGTTCTTCTTCCAAATGGTGATTTAGTTAAGGTCACACATATAGGGACTGTACAAATCACAGAGAACTTAATTTTACAAGATGTGCTTTGCACTCCATCCTTTTCCTTTAACCTGATTTCTACTAGAAAATTAACACAAATGTCTAAATGTTGCCTTATATTTTTTCCTGAAAAATGTTTTGTGCAGGACCTTTTGACTTGAAAAACGAATGAAATGGGTAAAGTGAGGCAATGTTTATACCATCTGCTGCAATGCCAAGTTTCTCCTTCAACTTTGACAAAAGTCCTCTCCCTCAATTTAAATAAAAGAACTATGTTAATTGCTAATACCAAAACTGAAAAGTTTGATCTTTGGCACCATAGGCTAGAACATCCATCTTATTCTAGATTAGAATTGTTAGGTATTAATGATGTTCCTAGAACTACATATGAACCATGTCCTGTTTGTCCAATGGCCAAAATGCACAAGTTACCCTTTTCTACTAGTCATCACAAATCCAAAAATAACTTTGATCTCATACATTGTAATATATGGGGACCTTGTAGTGAAACTAGCTATGATGGATCAAGATATTTTCTGCCCATTGTTGATGATTATACTAGGTGCACATAGGTTTATATGTTAAAATACAAATCAGATGCCATTGCTGCTTTACAAGGATTTTGTGCTATGATAAAAACTCAATTTCAATCACAAATAAAAGTTATTAGGACCGACAATGGAATAGAGTTTGAAATGAGAGAATATTATCACAAAGAAGTAATCATCCATCAGAAAACCTGTGTCGAAACTCCACAACAAAATGCTACAGTTGAAAGAAAACACCAACACATTCTTAATGTGGCCAGAGCCTTGAGGTTTCAGAGTAGCATACCAATGAAGTACTGGATTGATTGTGTTCTCACTAGTGTTTATCTTATAAACAAGACACCTTCACCTTTATTAAACAATGAAACACCTTTTGAAAGGCTCTTCAAACATAAACCAGATTATACACAACTTAAAGTGTTTGGATGCCTTGCCTTTACATTTACCTTAGCTAATCACAGAGGAAAATTTGAATTAAGAGCCAAAAGGTGTGTCTTCCCAGGTTATCCTTTTTGAATAAAAGGATATAAACTCCTTGACCTAGAAACAAAAAGGGTATTCATTTCAAGAAATGTGATATTTCATGAAAGCATTTTCCCTTGCAAAAGCAACAATGCATTTGAGGAAACCAAATTGTCACAACCCAATTCTATCATTACTGATCTTCATCCTCACATCCCTTCAGTTATTTTTAGTGAAGTTGAAGAAATAGTCAGGAACAAATTCTTCAAACTCCAATCAAAATTATGAAACTGATGATCGTCTTGTAGCGTCACCCCTGCCTAACTCCCAAGAGCAAGAATCAGACCACAACACCACAAATGAGCACTATGTACTTCGTAGATCCTCAAGAGCCAAAAGGACTCCTACCTACCTGGAAGACTAAATTTGCCAGCAGACCTCACTTCACTTACCACAGAAGTTGGAAGAGCAAAAGGGACTCATCTCTCCAGGTAAAGCTTTCCCTCTCAATGCTACTTTATCATACCATAGATTCTCAAATAAATACAAGACTTTTGTTGCATCTATATCATCTCACACTGAACCTGCAACATACCAAGAAGCACTTTCCTCACCTAAATAGCGTGAAGCAATGAATGATGAGATCGCTGCTCTTGAAATGAATAAAACCTGGACTATTACAGACCTTCCACCCGGTAAGAAGGCCATTGGATGTAAGTGGATATATAAGGTAAAGTATAAGGCTGATGGGAGTGTGGAGAGATATAAGGCCAGGCTCGTGGCAAAGGAATATACACAACAGTTGGGATTGGATTATCATGAAACATTTTCTCATGTAGCCAAAATGGTGACCGTTCGAGCTCTACTTACAATAGCAGCTGTAAAAGGATGGCACTTACATCAATTTGATGTGAGCAACGCCTTCCTTCATGGCAATCTAAATGAGGAAGTGTATATAGAAGTACCTCCTGGACACCATAATGCAGGAAAATCAAAGGTGTGTAAGTTGATCAAAAGTTTGTATGGACTTAAGGAGGTATCTAGACAATGGTATTCTAAACTTTCAGCTTTTATTATTGAACATGGTTTCACTCAATCAAAGGCTGATTATAGCCTTTTTACAAGGTTTGCTGGAGATTCTTTTATTGGAATTTTTGTTTATGTGGATGATATAATTGTGGTAAGTAACAAAATGGACAACATCGATTCCCTTAAGAGCTTACTTGACAAGAAGTTCAAAATCAAGGACTTGGGAACGCTAAAATACTTCTTGGGAATAGAAGTTGCAAGATCTGATATAGGAATTTATATATGTCAACGGAAGTATGATTTAGACATATTATCCAATTCAGGAAAGATATGGTGCACACCAGCCAAAATACCCTTGGATTAGAACGTGAAGATCTCTAAAACTGATGAAGAAACTCTTCTTGATCCAACAGTTTATAGGAGACTTATTAGCAGATTACTATATCTAACTATCACCAGGCCTGATCTTTCATTTTCAGTTCAAATGTTAAGTCAATTTATGAGTGATCCCCAAGTTAATCACTTGAATGCAGTATATAAGGTTTTAAGATACATCAAGAGAGCTCCAGGACAAGGACTATTATTTCCTGCCAATTCAGAGTTACAACTCAATGCTTTCAGTGATTTGGATTGGGGAGCATGCCCAAACACTCGAAGAAGTGTAACAGGTTATTGTGTTTTTATTGGATCTTCTCTGGTATCCTGGAAATCCAAAAAGCAGGATACAATATCCAGGTCTTCAGCAGAGACGGAATACAGGGCAATGGCTAACGTGTGTTGTGAGTTAACTTGGATCAGATATCTTCTTCAAGACTTAAAGATTGATCATCCACAAGCTGCTAACTTGTTTTGTGATAATAAATAAGCTTTGTACATTGCGGCAAATCCAGTCTTTCACGAAAGAAAGAAGCACATAGAGTTGGATTGCCATCTTATACGTGACAAGGTTCAAGAGGGAAGTATAGTTACTAAGCATCTAAGTAGCAATCTTCAAGTTGCAAACATCTTGACTAAACCCTTAGCCTCGTTGCAATTCTATCAACATATGGACAAGATGGGAGTTGTCGATATCCACTCTCCATCTTACGGGAGGGTATTGAAACATCAAGCTCAACTCATGGAGAATTAGCTACAAATAAAGCAGCATTATCGTGCATGATCAACTGATCAACAGGGGGAAGGCCACCAGCGGAAAGGCATTAGTATGAATGATGATAGAGGATAGCAGAATTCAGTTATGGAGCAAATGGGACCACTTCTTTTCTGTTAGAATATTCATAGTTGTTTTGCAGCCAATTGATTATTATTTTTATAGAATATTAGCATAGATTTTCTTCTTCTAGATCCTTCTCATTGTATTATAAATACCAAATTGTTGTACAGATTTAATCANACTTCTTTTCTGTTAGAATATTCATAGTTGTTTTGCAGCCAATTGATTATTATTTTTATAGAATATTAGCATAGATTTTCTTCTTCTAGATCCTTCTCATTGTATTATAAATACCAAATTGTTGTACAGATTTAATCAATTAATTCAATGTGATCATTTCTTTCTCCCTTATTGATATATGCAGTTTTGATATCTTAGTTAAGTATTTCTTATAATTATACAATGGTTTCCAAAGCTATATAATAATTGGGAATGGCTAAATGCCCAATGATAAGCATAGGTTCTCACGTTGAGAAGCATGACAAAGTCCTTTTTAGCATTGAAAATCCAAGTTTGGGTATATTATTTTGTACCCATTCATAGGGAAATTACATAGCATTTTCTTTGAGCGAAATTAAGTTCTAGTTTGGCCTCCATTATTTCAAATTATAATTTTTAGAATAGCATTTTATTTGAAAAATGTATGGTTGAAAAATAAGGAAATTTTTTTAATTCATGTGTAATATTATTTTATGGAAGATTTTGTGGTTGAAAATAAGAGAGGAAAAAAATAAGTTTTTTGAATAATGGGGCCAAACGGGGGGCTTAAAAAAAATATTAGAGGCTTTGAATAATTTGGAAGAAAAAGAAGATGCAGCTTCAGGATTAGGGATCGTATCAACTTCTATTGTAAATTATTTTGGGTAAATGTTCAATATTTATCATATATTTATTGTGATCAGGACATGATAGACTAAACATTTTATGGCTAAATTAATGGTGAAACATTGTTAAATTTTTATGCACTAATTGTTTGTTGAATCCTGGAGAATCAAAGAGCAAAAGGCATATCAATACTCGTCTTTACTATTCTTTTTTATTTTTTATTTTCCTAGAAGTGACTGAAATAATTTTCTGTATTGATTAACAACAATTACATTATTTTATGGATGAACTAAGTGACTGCATTGATAGAGTTTGATATTTTTTAATGAACTGCAATAGTCATTCTATGTGACGGTTTGTTATTCGAGGCACTAACTTGTTATTTGAGATAATAGAATTACAGAAAATTAATGTTTCAAATAATAAACTGTCATATACGATGATTACTAACTTTAAATACGCTACTCCCTAAAATAGTTGTGTAGGGTTATGCTCTTTCACACTAGAGGCACTCAACTTCTGTAGCTATTATGTTGGCATTTATCGACGGATTTTTAACCATTTATGTAGCAACAATATTTACAGCACAATTATTTTGTCACTGATGCTATATTTCTTTTAGAAAATTTAAAAAATTACTACCCACGAATGTTATGTCCGTTACTAATTTATTTATATTTTATCAACAAATTAGCAACAAAATTTTAATAAACAGGAGTATGCCACTGATAATTTAATTGGTGTGTATGCAATGGCTATAAGTATTATGCCCTAAATTCAATCAATTTTAGACATAAGTACTTTTAATATATAATAGATGCATTTCATTTATGATATATATATTATTTAATTGAATTAATATTCTAATTATATTAAATAATAGAGTCCATAAATTTAAGTTTTAGTAATTTATTAATTACAAGTAATTATGATGGTGAAATACAAATTACATATGAATGAATCTTAAATCATCTGTGGTCGTAAGTAATAACGAGATACGGATATTGTTATTATGGATATACCATCACGTGTGTATTTTTTACTTGTGATATAAGTAGCTGATTTCACAATCAAAAATATGGTGACACTTAAATGAACACGTGGATATTTTGTTATATAACAAAACATTGGAGATCCGTTGAGTAGATTCCACAAGATTAATTATCTGAGTGTCGTCGTTGATTTCTAACGTTCGATAATGAAATTGGTCTTTGATTTGAAGTCAGCATAGTACTTTATATAAGAATAGTCATACTTTGGTGATGTTAGATGTTGTTCTGTCAAGGGTCATTAATAAGGCATCGTTCGAGTATGTCAAAAATCATATGAAGGTTGTGAATAATTAATAGATGATTCGTCACTCTTAAATAATAAGAGATTATGATCTACATTTCATTCAATTAAGTTGATAACGAAATCATTAGCCAATGTGTACTCATAAGTCGAAAAAAAAAAATCGACTTACATTGACTAAATAGTGAGAGAAAGATATGATTGGTGATTGATATTGACACATATCCATATTTCTTAATTAATATGATCATATTGCCGAAAGGATTATAATTTCACGATAAACGAATAAGTTTGATTTTTTTTCATACCACATGACATTTTCCGTTACATGTATTACTCGAAACATTGTTAGGTATCAATCAGGGACAACATATGTAAATTGATGACAAATTAAAAAGAGGTATTTTAATTTATCGATTTGGATTGGATCAAAATAATAATTTACGTTGTTAGACACCATGATCGGAAATCTAATAGGTCACACACAAAAGGAGAACAAAAAAAATGAGATTCACCAATTAATTAACTAACAAATGTTTGACAATTAATTAATTGAGTTGCTTATTAATATGTCCGAATTAATTAATTTGATTAACTAATTCATGGATAAAATTTAATTAATTAGATTAATTAAATATTGGAGCGGGTTAAGGGACGGGTCTAACCCACTTGAACTTATATTAATAAGCTATTAGAGTTTCAGAAGAAAAAACGCAATTCATTATCTTACTAGTACAAGAAAAGAGAAACTATAATTCTCTCATTCTTGTTCCATATGAGAATTTCCATTGAATGTTGGACAATTGGACAACTTTGAATTGCATATCGTGATTGTTCATGTTCCAAAATTAGCAAATGGCTTTAAAGAATTCAACAAAGATATAATTCATATCATAGTTTTTGTCTAAGCACAAAGAATATCCTTAAGAATTGAAAATTTTGTTTAAATTCCGTCGTGTATGATTTAATAAATTCCCAATGGTAGTATCTTTTGATAATTTTCGTCATTGTAGCTGCATTTTCTAGTATGGCATATTAGGCCGTGGCAAATAAGAGTCCACGTGAGCTGTCATGACTTTAAGTAGTAGTCGGGTTAGTATTAGCAACAGAATTTTACTAACAAATGTATGTCATTAATAATTAACCATTGTTGTTGCAACAATTTAATTTAAAAAAAGTTATTTGGACTTAAATTTAACTTAATTTAATTTTTCCAATCATATATAACACTGTCCAGTTTGTTAATTAAACATATCGTATTTTTAATTGATCTAATATTGTCGAATTTGTTAATTATACATATCTAAGTGTAAAATTTAAAAAAAAAAAAAAAAAAGGACCAATCTATACCAAAAAATTATGCTTGTAATTTTAGCTTAACAATAGTTATTCATAAATAATACTAGTATATTACTTATAAGTACTTACATATGTGGTAAACTAGATATATAGAAAAATAAACATATGACTTCATTAAATCGTATTGACTAACTTCATACCACACACGTAAGGAAAGCAAACAAATAGTAGCTACCAAAAATAGAGCCACAAACTTAGCCATAACTAAGGAGAACTTAACATTTTTGTGGTTTCAAGTCTATAACATATTAACGTTCACTAAGAAGTCTGAAAATGTGGCCTTAAATGGTATAAATATGGCCAGTTCCGAGAGGGAGAAGGGAACATTTTTGTCTTGGAAAATCCAAAAGACGAGAAGACATCAAAACCATGGCAATCGGAAAATTCAATTCTTTCTCATTTTTTCTACTAGCCATCGTCGCTTCTATTTTCACCCAACACGCTAGCGCAACATCACTTGATGCTAGCTCTTTCTGCAAAAGCTCGAAGGACAAGAACCTTTGCGCAACCATGGTCAATGGAGCAACTAATTGGCACGACGCCATTGGAAATGCCATTAATGCAACATTATCCGTTGCTAATGAACTTCAATCGAAGAGTGGCTTCGTTGCAGCATCAATAGCTAATATGCCACCTTTGGCCAAAGAAAAATGTAAGGAGTCTTTCCAGACGACGTCTGATATGCTTAACGAGGGACTGGAACACCTTGCAGCCGGAGACAATGGCTCATTGCACACCAAATTAAGTGCGGCATTAGACACTGAGTGTGCTGATGAACTTTCAAATCATGGTGTTGCTTCACCAATTGCCAATATGGTTGAAGATCTTCATAAAAAAGTGTCCGTCTGCTTGGCGATAATGACACAAAATGAGAACGTCACTGCATAGGATCGAGGAATTGTTGAAGAACATTCACCAATGCAATTGGCCATGCGCAAATAATTTTTTTTTCATAGAAATTTTTAAATCATTTTTTTCTATACGTTATGTTTGTACTTTAGATGATGAGCAGATGAATAATGCCTATGTTTAATGATAAGTGTAATTTACAAACTTATCTAGATCATAAAATTAGAATATTATGTATTACTTTGAAAGTATAACTTAATCTTATAGATATTTTGTTTATTAGTAAAACTCAATGATTAAATATGAAATTGGAAGAAATGAATGAAAATCGACGAAAAATGATGATTTTCAAAGTTTGGGGACCAAATTGTGAATATCTAATAGTTAGTTCAAACCATAAAATAATGATTAATAATCATATGGAGTCAATTGGATGAAAATAGAAGATAAAGGAAACCTTTAAAAAAAAAATAAAGAAAAATCATCTGCTATGGGCAAGGACTATAAGTAAAAAGTTTTTTCATTTTTCATTTTTTTCTGAGTGACTTTTTTTTTTTTTTTTTTGGGGTACATGCTTGGATATATTATTCTACGTTTATCTAAAAATAAATTAAGTTACTTAAAAGTAATTCTAGTTTGACCAGTATAAAGTTGTTTAATTTATACATCTGCCCATTTATAGTAAATTTACTTGTATTTGAACATTTTAAGATTAGCCAAATGGGTTAAAGATATGAAAAATGTTTGTCATCTTGATATTATTATAATTCTTGATTGTCTAAAATAATATTTGCATCATATATTTTGTACAAAATAGTTCATTCCAACTTTATATAATATCTAAAAATGTGTCGTATTCTATCCAAGTTTATTAAACAAAAGAATTTTGTTACGAAAAGGAAATAGAACTATTGTTTGACAATAAAAGGAAAAAGAAAAGATTAAGGAAATAAGTTTTGATTTTATAAGGGAAAAATATTTGAATAAGATAATGAAACTTCCTAAAAGATTTCGAGGGTCATTTCTATAAATTCATGACATCCCATTCAGAATAAAAATTAAGTTATTTGTACAATGTTAATTGACAAACACTATTGACAATGTTGGAGGTAGCAAAATTCGGGCTAATGATATTTTTTGACAATTTTAAAAATGCATAGATGTGATGATGCCAAAAAAGGTTGTCATCCATATTTGTACAAATAAGTTTGTACAAGTAGCATGATTGTTCGGAATAACTCCACTTGGTGTCAAGGAGAAGTGAATTAGGACAGAGAAATACGATAACTAGGAGTTTGCAACATATGTTGATTATTATAGTTTTGTGTAGAGAGATTAGAGATGTCAATTCTGCTCGGACGACATGCAGCTCGATCTGTAAAAAACTCGAGTCGGCTCAATTCGTGGCTCGATAGAACTAAGCCGCATTTTCGTGTAACGGCCCTAGCCTAAGTCGGCTTGTGGTGACAATCCATGCGGCCAGGCAACTACAACCGCTTGAGCTTCAAATAGCTGCAGTAGCCTGCTTACGGCGAGTAGAGCAACTACATACCACAAAAAATAAAAAAATAAAAATTGAGTGGCTCGTCTCAACCCGGCTGTATGAGGCCCATGCCTAAAGCCCGAGTCAAGCCTCAATTTTTCGTCCGAGCTTTGGCTCGACTAGAGCCAAAAAAGCCTAAGCCATGAACTTCGGCTCGCGAGCCTGCTCGGTCCGATCGTTTACATCCCTAAGAGAGATTGTGTGAGAGTGGGGAAAAACATTCTATTGTAAGGTTTTTTCAACTAATAAAATATTATTCTCATGTAATTATTGACGGTTTTCTAAACCATGCTTAATTCGTATTTTTTTTCTTTTGGCTCATTTTTGTATTTTTGTTTCCGCAGCGTTTAGGAAGATTTTTTTCTCCGACAAGTGGTATCAGAGATCATGGTTCGAAATGGGAAATATTGCATTGAACATGATGAGATTTCAAAGTTTGAGGTGGAACTTTGGTAGTAATGGAGTCATACATGAGTAGAGTTGTAGGAATTGAGTTACACAAGTTAAGTAACATCGAGGTAGAGTTATAGTGATTGAGTCACATAGATGTGGAGTTGTGGTGATCAAGTTACGAATAAGGTCTTCTAATGTCGTCAAAAATTGTGAAGTGATCAATACGAGTTTTATGATAAATGACAAGAAAATTGAAAATTGTATTATGAAGAACTCAATTTGCAAAGTAGGGTTTGATGAGATTTGAATTTGGTTCCATTAGTTAGAATTGATTGAAGAATGGTAGCATCTACTGGTAAAGGGGTGCAATGATGGGTATCGAGGCTTGCCATGATTGAAAAAGTTTGGATCGATGTGAAGATTGTCGGTTTAATCAAAATTTGTGAAACAAAAGAAAGAATTTTATAGATTATGGAAAAGGAATTCTTTTACAACAAAAGGGCAAAATAGAAGATTAAGATTTATGGTTGAAGGAAATAATATTTGAATAGAGGAAGTAAACTTACCAAAAGACTTCACAGGCCTATACAAATTTTTAGTTACAAATGAGAACATGGACGGACCAGGAATATTTTTCACTGTAGGCGATATTAGTAAATTTTTCCAATTCATCGAGAGATTTTCTTTTATAAAATCTTTTCATGATTGTTTTTACTATGAAATAAACAAGTATTAATTTAAGACGTGCCATATCATATATTCAAATTCACAAATTTGCCAACAAATAGGGGTGAACACAAATTCAATAACTAACATCTAAATCTAATCAACTCGTTCCTCCTATCACTTTTAACCCTCTAATCTTGTGAATCCTATTAAGATCCCTTCTCAAAGTGACAAACGAATAACACTGTCTTTCCTTTTCTCAAAAATTATTCCGAATACACTACTAATAAACTGATGTAGTCCGAATACGACCAACACCTACACTGCCTTCGTCGCCATTGCCACAACAACACCACCACGACATCACCACCAACAAAATCGTTGCAACTAGATCCAATCAACTACTAATAAAAACCAAGACAATCAACACTATCAAATCTCCAGTCACCAACAACCATCACCCCGTCGTCGCCACCAGATCCATTGCTAACCCTATAACCCCCGTCGTCGCCACAACACCACCACCACCACCACCAACAAAACTGTCACCACCAGATCCAAAAAAAAAAAATCCCAAACCCGCCACCACCTCCATCCCC
>CAIGRN010158426.1:0-21917 GCA_903798345.1 Fraxinus anomala
GTAGCTTCTTGTTCTTCCAAGGACACCAATATAGCAAGATATTGCTTCTATGAGAGCCAAACAGCAGGCTATAAGAGTAGAACAGCAATCCATTTATCACGTTATGAGTCAAATGAGATTTGATCAGGATAGGATCAATAGATTCTATGATCAGTTTACACACTAACTCGACCTTTATGTTAGGCAATTGGACGACGTGTGCATAGAGCACAAGAGTAGTCTCGAGACCCGACTCCTCCTGAGCTGATAGAGCAATTTCAGCCTCCTCTATTAGATTGAATTTTTCTTTCAAACCTTTATTTATTTTCTACATTATGGTCTGTATAATTCTACATTAAGGATAATGTACTAATTAAGATTGGAGTGTGAATATCTACACCGAAAAAAATTCAAAAAAAGAAGCCGTTATTACACCTGTTGTTTAATTGCTGTAGTAAAATTTTGAAAAATAAAAAATAAAAAAGCTGGTTGGTTCTATGTTTTTCATAATGTTAATTAATGTCATTCCTTGCCGCTGCCCATTTGTTTCTAAAGGCCCCAACCATTAAAAAAAATCAACTCTCAAATCCCAACAGCTTCACAAATACACAAGCTATGAAATATCCATCAAACCTAAGTTCATATCATCCATCAAAGGAAAAAAAAAAATTAAATATTGTTTACAGGATCTGTGATCTATTTTGTTCATGTTGATTGAATGAGTCGCTGATGGATAATGCAATTACAGTAGCCCATTGTCACTTGTATGCTCTTCTATCGTAGTTGTGCTAATTTGAAGATGGTGATTTGGACACTATTTGGCTCTTTTGACTAATTTCTTGATGTTGAAAATTTTTGCTTTTAGTTAGGTGTTATTTGACTTGTCTATATTAATATTGAAAAAAAAAATCTATATCTATAATGAGTTAAATATTATATCAAGTAAGAATTATTTTTGGACGATTTTAGCCTTAATACAATTCAATTATTTCAATAATACCTTACTTTTCAATATGTATTTAATTTATTTAACCATTTGAACAATATTATCAAGAATAATCTTTCGACTATTTAGTCACCATCAATGCACATTTGAAATATTCATTTCACTTGAATGCTTTCAACACATGAAACCCAATTACAAACGGTAATAAATACTACATAATTTTTGTTCATGTATGAATATCTATTCTTAATTCTCAATTAATTAACATTCGCATTCAGTTAACTAATATTCAACTTTATTTATGCATTTTAGTGTTATTAATTTTAATTATAAGTTAATTAAAATTTCACATTCAAGAATGCATTTCATTATTCACGTCCACGTATGTTAATTAACTTCCAATTTCAATTAATTGAAAATTAAATTGTATACATTTAGTATAAATAATTTACATTCCTTGTCACTTATATATATTCCCTAATATTAATTCTTAATTAATTGACATTTATGTCAATTCATGTATCATATTTGCAATAACCATTTGAACAGTATTTCATGAATTATTTTCCAACTATTTATTTATCATCAATGTTTATTTGACATAGTCATTTCATTTGTGTGCTTTGACTACATGAAACTCAATTACAAACTGTAATAAATACTACAATCTTTGTTTATGCATGTATTCACTATTATTAGTTTTCAATTAATTAACATTCACAATCATTTAATTAATATTCATCTTCAAATACTACTTTTAAACACTTACAAAAGATTTTAAAATAATATGCAACGCTCATTCAACTTTAACTAGCAATATAAAAATCACATTATTTTGTATATTATTTTCATAGATAAGAAAACAACTAAAAAATAAATAGTTTTAATATATATATATATATATATATATATATAGTTTGACTATCAAAAGTTAAGAGTCTAATTGTTGACAAATGGAAAAGAACTTTGGTGTTCATTGTCTTTTAATAAACTACTTTTACTTGAATACACCGAGGATACACTCTCACAAGTGGACTAATCACCTATTGTTTTCATGAACACATCTCTTTCTACACTTATCAAAGCAATGATATCCCACGAGTTATTAAAACATTCAAATATAGGTATACAAGTATTAGTTTCTTCTTTCCTAGTGAAATATTTCTTATTTTGGCACCCGATATCCCTTATAGTGATGAGACAACACAAGATATTTTTTCAATAATTGTATTATCACTTGCATCTCTTGCTGGTAAACTCACCAATTTGTATGCTAAAAGAGTTAGGACACTTGAGATTATGGTTAATGTGAGGTACTATATCATGAAGTTGGGTTTAGGCTGTCAGCATTTGATAATTGACATCCATGGATATGATTATAACCCTTATATTTGAAGAAAGTGACAATGCTCTGTTTGAACTTGCTTACCATTCAAGAAAAATAAGGAGGTTTTCCTATTGTAATGAATGTGGTGAAAAGACTTTCGAAAAATGTGTTGGCACGATCGAACTTTATTTGTCACAATCTATACAATGTTTATAGGTTTGTTTCAATTGTTATATTGTCTCCTCCATCTGATTGGAGGATGAGAGTTTTGAGCAGGTATTGTGTATCATATTTGGACCTTTATTATAGGTTCTCCATCCTCTTATGGCAGAGCAGATAGGGGCTATACCTTTATGTGCAGATGCCCCAGATCGAATTTTTTATCGGAATACATTGGATGGTAGCTTCATTACCAAGTCAGCATGGCAGCTCATATGTTCGGGGATGTCAGGACTAGGATTCGTACCGATTACTATTGAGCTCCATTTTGCCCGACACTGTCTCATTTTTCTACTGAAGACTATAGCAGGGTCTCATTCTAGTAGATGTGGTTATTCAGGGGAGGATTGGATGCCAGTTGGCTTCTCGCTGCCAGTGTTGTTCTGAGACTGAGACTATTAGTCTTATTTTCACTGACAGTAGCATCTCCAATCAGAAATGGCAACATTTTAAGGATATTTTTCAGATACCTATGAGTTCAGGAGAGGGAGTAAGACAGAGATTCCAGATATGGATGTATTCTGGACAGTATATTCATTGTGGACACATTCACATTATCATATTCCTCCACTGATATTTTGATATCTATGGACCGTGAGAAATGATGCGAAGCATGGGGGGATTCACATAGCAGCCAGATGTATCATTCGGAGGGTCTATTGCATGATCTCTTTTCTTTATATGGGAGGAATGTTTCGAGCGATGCATTAGCGAGGGGATTTGACACTTGCACCCACATTTGGTAATTTTATGGACCCCCTTTCCCCGTCTCCCCCTATATTGGTTTGGTGACGCACTTTATCAATCGAATTTGTCAAGATGAATACTGATGGATACGTCTAGGATAGTTATGCGAGCGAGGAAGACATCATCGGAGATCACACAGGACACTGTATTAGGGCTTTCTCAGATTCATATAGACCATGCATGATATTAGAGGCAAAGCTCCGGGCTATTCTTGATGGAGCTCAAGGACTGGGTTATTCAGCTATTTTGGTTGAGCTAGATTTTACAGTGGTTATTCACTGCATCACTAGAAGAGGAAGACCATGGGCTAATTAAGATATACTTAGACGAATCACAGACATCATATCATTCGACAAAGATACAGTCTTCCACATTTATAGAGAAGGAAACTAGGTTGTAAATGCTCTTGCTGAGGGTTGGGATCATCGACGATATCATGTATATGGACCACTTGACCTACCATGATATATTAGGGTACTTGTACAAGTTGACAGACATTGATTGCCCAGTATCAGAGTTTGAATTTCATTTTAACTTCCAATCCTTATTTTTGATCTTTTTTTTTACATTAGTTCTTATTGTAGAGGAAATAATACTTCCTTGTTTATTGTTTTATTCTTCGTCATTTACTTTCATTGTAATAAAAGCAGTTTGACCCAATAAATACCTAAAGGGGGTAAATAGATGTAGAATGCATAATTTAAATTTTACAACCAATGACTTGCAACACGTCACAAAATTTTAAATCTAGATGAATCCATATCAATTTATTGCATAACATACAAGCATGAAAGTAAAAGCATAAAAGTAAATAATACTAAGCCCCTGTTTGGTACCAATTAAAACTAAGATTTTAATCTAAGTTGAGCCAACAATTAATTTTGACCACATATTTCATGGGTCACATAACTTTTCAACCACATATTTAATTAACTTTTATCAAAATCAACTAAAAATATAATTTTAATCCCACCAAATAGGAGCTAAGAATTCTTTAGGAAAGAGAAATCTTGAAGAACTCTTCAAGAGAAAAAAGACTTCCAGAGCACTTATCGAGTGGTCTGTCTCTGAAAAGAATAAAAAAGGTTTAATTTTAAAAGAATATAAAAAGTTAAATATATTGGATGAATTTAGAGTGATATATTTTCATTTAGTTTTATATATATCTATTTAAGTAAATTTACATGAGTTTAAAATTATAATATAATTTTAGATAATTATATTAAAATATATTTTAAGATATATTTTCAACAAATGCACCACAACAAATTTACAATTGTACTCCTAATTCAATTAGAAAATAATGTGGCATACTCATGATTCTAATATTACTCCTCATTTTTGTCATCCTTTAAAAAGTTTTAACTAATTCTAAAACAAGAATTTGCAGTATCACCTCTGAAATGAACATCATCTTCAAGAATTCTCTAGATACATGAAATTTGGAGGCTAAAATGTATATCCGCACCACATATATATAGAATAACAAAACATTCATACTCAAAACAATGCAGAGACTCATGCAAAGTTATATACATGTGTCTGTGTGCAGTGGTGATGCTAGAAAATGATTTTACGATGGGCTGAAATTTTTTAAAAATTTGAATGAGCAACAAGAGATCGAGTTTAAATGGCTAAAATCATGACACTTACGATAAAGACTATACGATACTCAATGAAATAAAAGAAGTCTAAATGTTTCACCAGATCTTTGTATTTTTACTCAACCAAGATCCTAGAATATAATTCAATACCTTCGGAAATTGTTTAAATTGGAAAGACAAAGTTTTGGCTAATTATTCATATATCTCCTCCATAGTAGATGCAATAAGTACGCTCCAAGTCCTACAGAAAGTATCCCATACTTATTTTCGCTTAAAAACTTCTATATAATTGTGGATACATTTTTCGATATATACCATGTACATAGTAGATTTTTGGCATTAGGATATTTTCAACTGCCTGAATAAGAGCCAGTTCCCTATCTATGACAACGACATGTGACAAGATATCATGATTCATTAAGGTTTTAAACTTTCCAATTGTACAAGAATTTACTTTCCATTCAGCTTCCATGAACACAAAAATAACAAAAAGTTCATATGGGTTGAAGTAACCCTAACAATCTAAAAAAGAAGGTGTCGATACTTGTTGGTTTTGTAAGTACAATCCATTATAAGCACACATTAAAAGGTATATAACAAATCTACAGACCTTGGATGTGCAAAGAAAAGGTCTCTAACTTCATCTGTTTTTATGAGACCTATGTCACTCGATATAATTGAGTTCTTTTAACTTACTCAATAATTGTTGCATTTGTATTTCTCACCTTCTCAATCAATCTATGCCTTACACGTGCGTTGTAAGTAGTTCTCATTTTGCTAACATTATTTGGATTCTATTATTTCAAAGTCATTAATATGTTCCAAGGTTTTACCGAACTTTTTGACATATGTATTCGAATTTTCTCGTCTTGGTTAGTTAATCTTGTTGCATCCTTCTAAATGTTGTAATGCTAGGTGACTATATAGTCCATATAATACCTTTAACGTCCAATCGTCCTCATTCGACAGCTTGACACCGTTTAGATCAAATGGGCACTCACGCTTATGTGTTCCAGCATACCTCCTTCGTTTTGATTCATGATTAGAACAATTGTTACGTTTTCTATATTTTGCACTACGCTACATTTTCCTAAAGTTGTATATATTGAAGTCGTCCTCATTTTCCTGACATTTAAAACAAATAAAATTGAAATAATATAAGTTATAGAATATTAATTTTATTGCCGCCATGCAAAAAATTAAATATAACAATAAAAACTTGTTGACTAAGAATAATTTTCGAAAGTTCAGATAAATTCGTTATGTCAATAGTTGCATCCATTCTCATTAAACTAAATATGATGAGAAAAAAGATTTCTGAGGTCTATCAGATTTTTATGTAATCTGATAGGATTTTCTAGCAATATGGAAAAATACTGATAAAAAAGTTTCAAAACTTTTATTAAGGTCCTGTTTGATTCTCATTAATTGGGAAAAAAATTAGTTTTAAATAGTATTTTTAAGAAAATGTGTGGTTCCAAAGTAAGGAAAAAATTATGGTATACTTGTAAAATATTTTATTGTGTGAATGTGTGATTGAAAATGATTTTATCTCAAACCATAAAAAATATTAAGATATGTCAAACAAGCTCTAAACGTGGGTTTTGCAAATCACGAATTCACAAATCAATAAACTGATATTACTGGAAAACATAGTGATAAGTATAGTTTCTACACTTATTTGGGATCCTAAATGATGATATTTTGTTTTTTTTTTTAGATGGATTAGTGTCTAATTTGTTATTTATTGCTTTTATTAGGAAAAACTTATGTTTTGATGAAGAATTGGAAGAAAGAATGGAAAAGGACTAAAATGTAAATACTCAAAAATTGTGTTGGACCTCACGATGAAGATTCGAGAGTGATAGGCGTCAATTGGATGAGAAATATAGTCAAAGATTTATCAAATATTAATGTTCAGCCGAAAAAGTTATGCTCAGAAATTTCAACCCTAGATTGTAACCTATTTTTGACATAGCAAACCTTCAAATTGGAGAAATGTTATTTTTAGAATAATTATAGCCCTTTGAGTTATCTTTCAACATACTTTGAGTCAGGTCAATCGAATATCGAAAGAAAACGTTATGACAGAAATACTGAATACTGGTTAAAACAAGCTTAGGAGTGCACCTAGGCTTGCAGAGGAGGCGTGTGCCTCCTCCACTTCTGAGACCCCTGAGGCTTCCTAAAGGGTTCAGGTATGCGTCCTAGTCTGTACTAGGCATGCGCTTCAGTATGAAAGGGAAAAAAATTCCTTATTTTTATTTTGGTAATAGTTCAATGCAATCATTTTGACATCCTTTAAATACCAAAACTCGACCATAACATGAGAGGACCTCCCTAGACCTTTTTTTTATGTTGTACTTTTGTTTTTTTTTTTTTTACTTTCTTTTATTATTAAGAAGACCTACTTATGGCTGAGAGAGGCCGAGATTACAGAGATGAGAATAGAATAAAAACCATAAAAGACCAAACAAATTAGCTTCTAAGATATGGTAATTCCATCCTATCTGTATGTAGTATGGCTCGAAGAAGTGTCGGAACCTCATCGCCGAAGGACAGATTAAACGTTTACCCATTGCTGCCATTTTTAGCAAGAAAGTGAGCTACCGTGTTTGCCTCTCTGAACACATACTGGACTTGTGCATTAAGTACTCTGATCAAATCCACAATTTCATCCCAATAATCCCAAAGCCACCATAGTGAGCAAACTCCTTTTTGAAGCCATTGCGCCACGACATTGGAATCGGCCTCCACAATGATGTTTCTAACTCCAATCTTCTTGTACATACGTAAACCGTCGAGAAGAGTCGTGTTTCAGCCACCATATTAGTACAGATCCCATAGTGGTGAGAAAAACCAACCCAAAAACTACCGTTGCTGTCCCGTAAAATTTCTCATCCATCGGCTTCCCCAGTGTTTCCCTTAGTTGCGCCATCAATATTCAATTTCAGCTGTTCCCCCACCGGTTTGTTCCAGCTAATCAGTTTCGCCTTTCCAGCTAATCAGTTCTGCCTTTTTCTGCTTAGCATAATTTATGGGACAATTTAAGGAACGCAAGCAACAAACATCTCAGCCTGAGATTTTATCACCCTTGGATATCAGACAAGCAGCCTGGGAAAGAATAGCTTTGGTCTGCCAAACGATTTTTTACCATGAGATGGGGTGTCCCTCCATACGAGCTTCACATCTAGTTTTCCATAGTTCCCAAGTGATAATAAGTGGAGTGATGTCACGTAGAATTCCAAACTGTGAAGAGCTAGAAACATTTGTCCACCATAAATTCATCATACATTTCCAAGTAATAACGAAGGGAAGGGATATATTGAAATGAGATGCAAAATAAGACCAAACTTTTTTTTGCGATTTCCCCATTGCAAAGCACGTGGTCAATGGTTTCCATCGAAGGCCTAACACAGCAATTTCATCTTGAGACCAAAGGGATTCCAATATTTTGTACCACCTCATGAACTGGTAAAATGTTAAGAAGGGCTCTCCACGATACAAAGGAGATTCTTAGTAAAATCTAATGATGACACAGCCATCTTTTCCATGTATAGGTCACATTCTTTTTCCTAATCAAGTCCCAAGTTGATTTAGTGGAGAAAGTGCCATCTTTACCGAGCTTCCAGACAAAGAGATCCCGCTGTTAAGAAAGTTTGATGGGCAAACTTTCAATAGCCATAGCCGGACTTTCGTCTAACACCTCCCTAAGTCGACTGCCATTCTAATAACCATTAGCCATTAGTAGATCTTTAATCTATAATTGTGGTTCATTTACTTCTTATCCTGCCTCTGCCAAACTTTGAGTTCCATTCCAGTTGTCATAACAGAAATTAGAAGTCCCATCCCGCACTCGGCAAAATGAATTTTGCAACACTATCTGTAATGTCGAGACCACCCCTTCCAAAATCGAGAGTGTGTGGGAGAGAATTTCAGCAACGCGATAGGTTTGTTTTTCACGTATTTAGCACCGAAAAATTCTGCCCAAAAGGAGTTCCCCACCATCAGTTTCTACGCAAATTCCATAAATAATGCTCGTTGTACTTCTCTAAAATCCTGAATGCCTAAACCACCTTTCTCCATTGGGAAACAAATTTTCCTCCAAGAAATCTATTTTTCATTTTTTGGAACCATCAGTCGTATTCCAGATAAATGAAGAGAAAATACAATTTAGCTCATTATGAATTTCCTTAGGCAGGTTTAGAACCGAAAGGATATGAATTGGCATGCTGCTTTGGTACATGTTTGATCAGTGTGATTTTACCCCCAAAGGATAGCAAACGACCCTTCCATCCAACAAGTTTTTTCTGGACTTTATCTAACAACGGCTCAAATTCTTCATTAATCTTCCAATGAAAAGTAGAACGCCCAAGTAAATACAAGGAAGAACGCCTACTTTAAAACCCGAGGTAGCCAATAGAATCCTTTTACAGGAGAAAGAAATATGTTTGGAAAAAAACATAGACGACTTCATAGGACTCACTGATTGACCCGACATCAGTTCATAAGTTTTTAAAATATCCAGTAGCTTGGAGATTGATTTTTTCCTTCCATTGGCGAAAATAAATAAGTCATTGGCATAAAATAAATGACTAACCATGATACCTCCATCATGAAAAGGTAGAACTTGATCGGTTGCATAAGCGTGATTGATCATTCTAGACAGGATTTCTTGTGCCAAAATAAATAGATATGGTAACAAGGGATCTCCTTGGCATAAACCCCTCGATGGCTTGAAAAAACCCCTAGTCTTGCCATTGATCATGACTGAGTAGTAAGGTGAGGAAATGCAATTAAAGATAAGGTTCCTCCACTGATCATAAAATCCCATTCTGCGCATTCCCTCTAGTAAGAACCTCTAATTAACTCTGTAATATGCTTTTGCCATATCTATCTTCACTAAAATATTTCTACCCCTTAAATTCTTATGAAAACTTTGCATCATCTCTTGAGCAATGGAGATGTTGTCAAAAATGCTCCTGCCCTGAAGGAAAGCTGATTGTTCTCTAGAAATTAATTTGTCAAGCAAAAGGGCCATTCGATTAACCGTAATTTTGGATAGGATTTTGTACACCACCGGGCCTCTGCTAATTGGCCAAAATTTTTTGAAACTATTCAGGGAGATCAGGGCTAAAACTGTCCAAAGAAATAGGTGAAATCGAGAACAGATCCTGAAAAATTTCACAGCCCCATCAAGTACTTTGTAGCTGACTTAACCTCAGTACCGTCATCCAGGACCATGTGATCAATAGCCTGCCTCTTATTTTTATTCTTAACCGAAGCATGAAAAAAATTTGTGTTGCCATTCCCCTCTTTCAACCATTTAATGCGTGACTTCTGCCTCCATAGAGCTTCCTCTCTATCTAGCCAGACTACATAATTAATTCGACATTGTAAGAGTTGAAATTCTATCTCCATTCAGAAGTTTTCCATCAGCGAATTTTCCAGATGAATCAGCTTAGTTTCAAAAGTTTCTATCTCTTGTTGCACCCTGCAAAACACCTCGCAGTTCCAAGATTTTAATGCTGTTTTCAAATTCCACAATTTACGCCCAAGACATACCATTGGAGAGCCAGACATATTCTGATCCCAGATTCATTTCACCAGAGGTAAAAAAAATCTTGATGGGAGCACCACATGCTAAGGAAACAAAACGGTCTAGAACATGGCAAGTTCAAGCTATCCCTACATTTCAAAACCATCGGGCAGTGATCCGACGATGTGCGTTCCAAGTAAGATAAGGCAACTAATGGAAAATGATTTTTAAAATTCTGGTTTACCAACATACAGTCTAGTTGTGCCCATATACGGCGAGTACCTTGGCGTCCATTACACCATGATAGTTTCGACCCATCAAAAGGAATATCCATCAAGCCCGTTTCATGAATAAAATTGTTAAAGTTTCTCGTCACTAGATCTGGTCGTGTTAAAGTCACCTCCTACAAGCCATCCAAAGTCACCATGTTCTAAGCTTTTTAACTGATCCCACGATTTCCTAAGTTTTCTCTGACAACAACTGGCATATACGAAAGAAAAAAAACCCGAGAACTTCCTAAAGCTCTTGCTCCGTCAAACTACTCACTGAAAAGGGCACCTCTTCCAGAACATCCATATTTTGCCTCCCACCTCGACGTTTGATGCAAAGTGTGGGAATCCAAGACGACGAGCCCAACAAACAATTTTATCAAAAGAAACAAAAGGTTCAATAACTACTAAGATAGAAGGATTAAATTGTTTTTTCAGCCCCATTAATCTATTCTTAGAGGATACCACACCTCTAACATTCCAAACAATAATATTCAGCACTAATAAGATTTTTTGGATCTAGTAGTGATCCCCAACGTCACCTTTTACCGACCGTTTTCCCTTCCTCTTTACCTAAAATTCATATAATCTATATATTTTGGAAGCAAAGAACGAGGCCAATTCATCAATCAAAGGCGGATTTTCACAATATTATTGAAAATTTCTCATCCCTTTTCAAGATTTCATTCAAGAAAATGGATTTCTCCACTTTCGTCCATCATTTATCGGTCCGGATGATGTTATTCCATATTTTCTTGTGTAATTCAATATTTAGGATAATTAGTTAAATTCTTTTATTGTATTGGATGATTGAGCAACCCTATTTTTGTTTATTTCAAGTTAAGACTTTAATTTAGGCATTTCTTGTTATTTCTTTATTGATTTTGCATTCCCATTGTTCTATTTAATTGTTTGGCCATGAATTGAATAGTTAGTTACTTGTTGTAGTGTAAGAATACACACAATAAGTTTAGAATGCGGTAAAATCAACACATGGGTAATATGTATTAGGAATAATATATACGGTATGTGCAATTATGTAGATAACCTAAGCTAAATGCATGATTTTCAAATGAATTCAAATTAGGAATAGGATCGGGTTGTGTTAATCATAAGTTGGTGTACTTGGAAAATAGTATTTAACATTTTAGCATTGTCGATTGTCAAAAATATATGAAATTAACTAGATTATTAATTGATAATTGAAATAGATGGAAATATGGGGAATCACAAATCCAATACAAGCATTTATATTTGATAAAATCACAATTTACTTGCTTTATTAGTATAGATTAGAAGTAGTATAAACAAACACAAATAATTATTTTGCTATCACTACTCACTCGAATTTAATAATAACTATTGAACCACATTTTAAACATTATTCCTCATAGGATTGCAGGTTTCAGCGTAACAAATAGATTCAGCAATAAGACACGAGTTTTACATCAATATTCCAACAATATTCTAGAGTTTTACATCAATTTGTTTAAGCTTCAAAAACCTTATATAAGGTTTGGTTCGTGAAGCAAATATACACTTCAATAACAAAAATCATTAAAATGAGATCACTGTTTTTATTGAAAAACATTACTACGGCCCAAAGAATGTAGAGCTATTACTATGCATAGAAGTTTTTTTTCCTCAAAATCTCACCATTTTGTTACTCGATGCGGCACGTTTTTATCAATGGCTTTATTACATGATTAATCAATTCAGTAATCACACTCAAAGGTATGCCCTTCACATAAGCACAATTTCTAAAATCAAAGACCAAAACTAAATAGAAGTTATCTAAAAAATGAAAACAATAAAACATGCTTCTTCTTCATCTTCTACAAAATCACAAGGAACAAATGCTTAATAAATCAAAACCAATAAGTTTGAATGCTACCTTTGTCGTTACAGTTGAAGAAAACCAAGTTCAAAAAAATATATAAAATCATGGAGGTAGAAGACTCGCAACTATACAAAAAGAAAAAAAATAGGTTTATACTTGTGGTGGAACAATAATTTATATTTTTGAAAAGTATATTAAAACCCTAATTATGTAATTTCACTTAAGACTATTCAAGTGAATAAAAAATAGTAAAAATTGTGGTGAACTTTAATAAAATTTATAGTAGTAATATAATTATCCTATAATTTTCTTTTTAAAATTGGATACACAACACACACACACACACATAGACACACAGACACACATATAACAATACTAGATGTAATTAGCGGCTCCCTTTTAGATTATTTACTCTACACATAGAGACCTTATTCATTATAATATATACTTTTGAATACATGAATAAATTGATTTTATCTTTTCCTAATTTCTTCTTGGATCCCCATTCTCTTTCTTGTTTCTTTTTCAATTCTTCGTTATCTAGTAATCCTATTACATTGCCAGGGAACCGTGAGGTAGATTGAACGGGAATCATGAGGAAGACCTTGGGGAGATTGAATGGTCAATACAATATTCTGATGAAACTACTATGTTGGGTTTCAGAAAGACCTATATTGCCATGGTAGACCTTGTAACACTGCTGCATTATATAATTGATAAAATTCCTAGTGTCCATTGCTAAATTGTGTGTTAAGGATCTAGGTTTCATCTTAAAATATCAATATTTTTAATAGTAGTAGTTCAAATTCTTATAAATTGGTCTATGATTTCATTTTTATTTAATGCGATTTTACCCCTTAATATGTCTTCCTGAGATGGTGGCTTGTTTGAACAAACTAATTTTGAAATTTGTGTGCTTATTTTTTGAGTATTAATCAGGTCAAATTGCTCGTTCAATTTTAATGGGTGTTGACCTCGAAAAATGGGTCCAACACGTGATCGACAGAATAAGTCTTCACGTATACTCTTCTCTGCGCACGGTAGCACACCGTTAATCACTCGTGGCCTTTTTTGGTGGGGGTAGAAGTGGCCGCGAGCACTCCGACGGTCAAGTCAGTATTTCAGTCAATCGAAACGTGGTGCCCGACGGTGAAGTAGTCATCGAGATGTGGTTGGGAATGTGTGTAAATATAGTGAAAGGCTCTTTTAAGTTAAAAGACTAGAATGTCGAGATTGGAATGGGAACCCCTTCCTTACCATAGTGTGGGGGTATTTATACTAGATAAGGGAAGAAGAGAACCGTTGGATGGGGGGACACGTGGCTTCAGATCTCGGATGGGTCATCCTTTCATAGGCATCAATCTGTCAATCCATAGGTTGGCGGGCATTAAATGATTTCTGACATAGCAACTGAGTTGACCATTTGTAGCTTGCCACACGTCTCATCAATCAGTCAGGGACTTGACTTTGGAGAGAAATTCTCATTGGTAAAGGTGTGGCGAGACGGATTGTGAACTGCAATGAATGCGGAGTACCGGCCTTTACACCCGCCATGAATGGCGGATGAGTTCGGCTCTCCTACCAAGTGGGGAAATAGTATTTTAGGTCGGATTCATGGAATTAGTTCATCTGATATGAATTCAATTCATCTGCCATGTGGCAACACTAGATTAGTTCGTCCAACACATGATGGATAAGGTGGATGGACGAGGTGGAGGGCCTCCGAAGGCCCGTAAAAACTGTTCCTCAAGTTTGTGTATGGATATTTATATAATGCATGGACATTGTACAAGTGGCTATATCGAGTCATTTTATAGGGTGTATGCGTTAGTTGCAGAAGAGATGAAAAAGGTATGCAGGAACGATGTCCTGATGGAAGGACGAAGCACTCAGTGTAAATTTGGAAAAGGTCGTTGCAAAGCGAAGTCCTAGCTAGAGGATGAGGTGATAGATGTTGGCAACTTTGAGAAAAGATGAGAAAAGTTGTTGCAAAGCGATGGCCTAGCTGATGGATGAGGTGATGTGTGTTAGTAACTTTGAGAAAAGTTGTTTCAAAGCGAACTCCTAGTTGAAGGATGAAGGGATGAGTATTGGTAACTTTGGGAAAAATTGTTGCAAAGCAAAGTCCTAGCTGAAGGACGAAGCGATGAGTGTTGGCAACTTTGGGGAAAGTTGTTGCAAAGTAAAGTCCTAGCTGAAGGACGAGGAGTTGGGTGTTAGCAACTTTGAGAAAAGTTGTTGTAAAGAGAGTCATAGGTGAAGGATGAGGTGATGGGTGTTGATAACTTTGAGAAAAGTTGTTGCAAAGGTCCTAGCTGAAGGAAGAGGTGATAGGTGTTGGTAACTTTGAGAAAAGTTGTTGCAAAGCGAAGTCCTAGCTGAAGGACGAGGTGATTGGTATTGGCAACTTTGAGAAAGGTTGTTGCAAAGCGAAGTCTTGGTTGAAAGATGAAGTGATGGGTGTTGGCAACTTTTAGGAAAGTTGTTGCAAAGTGAAGACCTAGCAGAAGGACAAAACGATGAGTGTTGGGAACTTTGGGAAAAGTTGTTGCAAAGCGAAGTCCTAGCTAAAGGACGAAGCGATGAGTGTGGGTAACTTTGGGAAAAGTTGTTGCAAAGCAAAGTCTTGGCTGAAGGAAGAAGTGATGGGTGTTGGCAACTTTGGGGAAAGTCGTTGCAAAGCGAAACCCTAATTGAAGGACGAAATGATGAGTATTGGCAACTTTGAGAAAAGTTGTTGCAAAGCGAAGTCCTAACTGAAGGACGAAGCGTCAACTAATGAGACAACCTCGGGTCGTGTGCTAATGATTTGAAAATTCTCATGTCTTCCCAAGGTAGCTTTTGTGGATGTTGCTTGCTTCCAACACTCGTCCCCAGGCCATAAATGGCAATCATGGCAACGGCTGAAAGAGCTCAAGGTGACGTGTTTGGGTTGGCACGTGAATTACACCGTTTCATTTAGACTATCTGCTTGTGTGACTTTTGGTTTCAATGGTTATAATGAATCGTGGGTTTGGACGGTCAAGATATGATCAACAATGATCAAATGGGTGGGGTGACTTGGGACGCCTATATAAGGCGCAAACTCTTCTCTTTACAACTTTACTTTTCAAATTCTCTCTGAAGTTACCTGCATTCTAGTCTCTTTGTTTTTTCGACGAGCAAGATCCTGAAACTTCGGCGACTTTTTTGAAAATTTCGGCGACTTCCTTTCTTTCGAACCATAAAATTTAGGTAAACTTTTTCCTCTTTACTCACTTCATTTTTCTTCAAAATCTGGCTAAATGACTTCTGAAAGGTCCAAAAACACTTCTACGAGTGGGGAGAGGCGAAGTGTTGAGAGTTCGATTATGAGAGATCCAATAGTCATTTATTCAGACGTAATAGGAAGAGTGATTAGGTCGGGGAAAAATATCTGAAGACTACCCGCTCCTTCTGTGGACACTTCTATCCAATGGGGGGCTTCTAGTTGTCCCTCTAAAGCC
Source organism: Fraxinus anomala (assembly GCA_903798345.1). NCBI lineage: Eukaryota > Viridiplantae > Streptophyta > Magnoliopsida > Lamiales > Oleaceae > Fraxinus > Fraxinus anomala. Next base: position 15,956 of record CAIGRN010158426.1, read on the forward strand.
ACATCGAAAACTTTAGAAATTGTAAACGAGTCTTCAGGATATCGACAACATAGAGTTGATCATACCCGACCCGAATGAGAGGACATTTATCCGAGGGTGGGTTGTGTGGCCGTAAGTGAGAACTTATTTAGGAAAGGCCTTAAACTTCTTTTTACCCATTTTTTAGGTTAGTTCTCTGCTCCTATGGGCTGGCTCCAACCCAACTCTTGGTCTCAGATGATTGGGTCGTGGATGCTCTGGCCTCAGGCCAGCCTAGGCATAGATATGCCTTTTAGTGTTTTCCACCCCATCTATTTCCCTAAGAGTGTAGCCGGGTGAGAAAAGTAGGGGGTGGTATTACTTAACTCCTTGGGGATCTCACTCCCTATTCGTAATGGACATGCCCTCTTCGGTGAAGGAGTGGCGGAAGTCTTAGTTCTGGGCAGCTAGGAGATAGGACACCATGGAAATGATCCCATGGCTCTTCTTATCGTCCCCACTTCTTACTCCACATCCAGTAAGTTATCCTACCTAGCTGATTCTACCTCTAACGATTTCTTATTTGCTTAATATTTTCATTGTTTACAGGCTCTTTACCGAGGTATGAGATTTCCAAAATGTAGTGTGACATCATCTGCCACATCTACCAAGAGCCCTTCAAGGAACTAAGCTACGACGAGCTGATTGACAAGAATACCAGTTTTACCTTACACGGGCTAATGGCAACTCAAGGTGAGCTTTTCCTTTGGGTTCGGTTAGGATGTAGTCAATTGCATGCCATCTAAATGTACTTAAAATGTTTCATTCTTTTGTAGACAATTTCTTAAAGAAGAAACCTCTGAGGCCAGACTTCGTCACAATCCGTCGAAGTATGGCGACGACAAGGGAATTAAAAACCACTTCTGCTGCCTACAAAAAGTAAGTTGAGAGGCTGAACTCTCTAAGCAAAACCCAACAACCTCTTGAAGAGGACAAAGTGAAAGAAGTTACCTCCCTCGTCAAGGGGAAAAGATCCGGCCCAACAGTAGCTTCCTCTTCGTCGGCCACAGTGGCCAAGCCTCCCCGACCTTCCATTCCAATCGAGATGACTGTTGCAGCCCCCTCCGAAATTCCAAGGCCATTGTACCCATTACTGCTATCATAGCTGAGGAGCCAGCTCGAAAAAGGCTGAAAAAACCTGCCAACGCTCCACCTCGTGGCAAGGTAACTGACTTTCTGGGGAGCAAGGAGGATGACCTCTCCGAGGCAGTATTGAAAATGCTGCCTTCGGAGATGTTTCTATCGCCCGAGTTCATAACAAGTATTATACTGGGGACTGGCAAGATCATATCGCCTCTTGTGAGGTGGAAGACCTTTTAACAGGTAATAATGTCTGCGTGGCCAGGGCTTTAAGTATTAGAATGGCGGCGGAGGATTTAGTCCGGGGACACCGTAAGAAAAATGAGAAATTGAAACAAAGGATTGAGGCATCGGACAGGTAGGAGAAAGAGGTGAGGAGGGCCAAGAATGAGGCTGAGGTGAAGAGGACTGAGGCTGAGGTGAAGCTTGACTCTACTGAGATACAAGCAAATCAGTTGAAAAATGAACGGCGTGGGTCAGTTTCCCAAGTGGTTACTCTCATGAAGTAAATTATCCAGTCCGATGAACACCAGATGATTGCCTCAGAGGTCTTAGAGGGGGCCAATAAGGAAAAAGCTGAACTCAGGATGCTTACCAAGGACCAAAAGGAAGAGATTGCATCTCTTAAAGCTGAAGTGAAGACAATAGGTGAAGTGGTGGTTTAGAACTATATTGACAACTTCGACCAAACGAAGGAGTACGGTATCTTCACCAACTACTAGCTTCATGGAATGCTCAACAGATGATGTCTCACCTAAGGAAGGTACATCCAGAGCTGGACATCGCATTTCTTGAAGAAGAGTTCAGTGATCCTACTGGTGGCCGGCCTGACATAGAGGCTGAAGAAGAAGCCCCCTGAAGGAGGTGGGAAAGGGGGCCATTGTAAATGTAGACCTGAAGCTTTCTTCTTTTTTCTTCTTTTTTGTAATGGCTTCAGCCCTGATTTGTTTGGTAATGAAATTCTTTATTCAATTGTCATTTCAAGTATTGTGGCTTCGCTTAAAACATGCTAACCAGATAAGAACTTAAGCAAATGGATAAACCAAATGGTCTCCAAGTGTAAACACCTCGCCTAAGCATAACCACTTAAGCAAGGGAATAAAGCAAATAGTCTCCAAGTGTAAACACTTCGCCTAAGTATAACCATTTAAGCAAATGGATAAAGTAAATGGTCTTCAAGTGTAAATACTTCACCTAAGCACAACCACTTAAGCAAATAGATAAAGCAAATGGTGTCCAAGTGTAAACACTTCGTCTAATCATAACCACTTAGGCAAATAGTCTCCAAGTGTAAACACTTCGCCTAAGCATAACCATTTAAGCAAATGGATAAAGCAAATGGTCTTCAAGTGTAAATACTTCACCTAAGCACAACCACTTAAGCAAATGGATAAAGCAAATGGTCTCCAAGTGTAAACACTTCGTCTAATCATAACCACTTAAGCAAATGGTCTCCAAGTGTAAACATTTCGCCTAAGCATAACCACTTAAACAAATGGATGAAGTAAATATCCTTGGTTGAGGTGATCCATTGGGGGTGTTTGCACCTCGACAAGGAGTAAGAATGTGTGAGAATACTGCTGACCTGCTTCATCAGAGGTATTGTTTGCTTCATCAGAGCCCCTGATGAAGTGGATATCCTTAGTTGAGGTGACCCCTTAGGGACGTATGCACTTCGGCAAGGAGTAAGAATGTGTGAGAACACTGATGATCCTTTCATCTGAGGTGGCACACACATCTTCTCTGCTGATATGGATATCCTTGGTTGAGGTGACCTTTTGGGGACATATACACCTCGACAAGGAGTAAGAATGTGTGAAAACACTGCTGATCCCTTCACCGGAGGTGGCACCCACATCTTCTCTGCTGGAGTGGATATCCTTAGTTGAGGTGACCTCTTGGGGCATATACACATCCACAAGGAGTAAGAATGTGTGAAAACACTGCTAATCCACTTCATCAGATGTGACACCCGCACCCCCTGATGAAGTGGATAATTGAGGTGATCCTTTAGGGGCATATAAATCTTTGCAAGGAGTAAGAATGTGTAAGAAAACAGTTAATTCGCTTCACCAGAGGTGGCACCGAACACCTCGGCAAGGAGTAAGAATGTGTGAAAATACTGCTAATTCGCTTCATAAGAGGTGTGGGTTGCTTTATCAGATGTGACACCCGCACCCCCTGATGAAGTTGATACCCTTGATTGTGAGGTGACCCCTTAGTGGCTTATACACCTCTGTAAAGAGTAAGAATGTGTAAGAAAACTGTTGATTCACTTCACCAGAGGTGGCATCGACAACTCTCCTGCTCGAGTGGATATCCTTGGTTGAGATGACCCCTTGGACGCGTATGTACCTTGACAAGGAGTAAGAATGTGTAAGAAGACTGCTAATCCGCTTCATCAAAGGTGGCACCTGTACCTTCCTAATGAAGTGGATATCCTTGGTCGAGAATGATTCGTTTTGAAAACATATGTAGAAGTGAAAATCAGTTTATTCAACTGATAACAACATTTATATCATAAGTCCTCACGATCTCTCTACTAATAATACTTCCTCAAATATTCTATGTTCCAGGGATGAGGCATCACTTTCCTTCCAATTTTCAATTTTGCATGTGCCGGATTGCACTTTTTCAGTGACACGATATGGACCCTCCCAGTTTAGCCTTAGTGTTCCTGTTCTTGGTTCTTTTGATGATGGGAATACTTTTCAGAGTACCAGATTGTCAATGCGAAAGGCCCATTTCTTTATCTTTGCATTGTAGTAGTGCATCATTTTGCGTTGGTAGGAGGCGAGTCTAACTTGAGAATCATCTCTCTTTTCTTCAAGGAGCTCAAGCTCAAACCTTCTCAGTTCATCATTTGTTATTTTATTGAACTGGATGCGACAGGGCGAAAGTACTCCAACTTTTACGGGGCTTATGGCTTCAGCTCCATAAGTCATGGAGAATAGGGTCTTTTCGGTTGCAGTCCTGCATATTGTTCGTATGGCCCAAAGAATTTGGGGGAGTTCGTCAACCTATACCCCTTTTGAAGATCCAACTTTCTTTTCAGGGTGAGTTTGATGGTTTTGCTAACTGCTTCGACCTGGCCGTTAGCTTGGGGGTGATGAGGCGTTAAAAATACTTTTTAATTCCAAGCTTATTGCATAAGTCCCTGATCTTCTTGTTGTCAAATTGCTTACCATTATCTGAAACCACGGAGTGCAGTATGCCGAATCTGAATATAATGTTCTTCCAGAGAAATTTGGAAGTGTTTACTTTGGTGATCTTGGCCAATGGCTCCGCTTCGACCCACTTCGTAAAGTGGTCAATTACAACAATGGCGAAATAGACATTTCCCTCCCTCTGGCAATGGACCAATTAAATCAACTCTCTATTTAGCAAATGGCAAGGGCTTGATACTACTGTGAGTTCTTGTGAGGACTGCCTTTGCACGTTGGAGAAATGCTGACATCTATCATACTTGCGTACGAATTATATCGAGTCCCTTTTCAGGGTAGGCCAATAGTATATGTAACTAAGTACCTTGTGTGCCAGTGTTGGCCCTCCAGAATGATTGCCACAAACCCCCTCATGGATCTCCCTTAGGATGTAATTCGTATCTTCTCCTCTCGTACATCTAAGGAGATGGGAAGAGAAGCCTCTTTTGTACAGCACATCATCGTGCAGGATGAAATGAGTAGCCCTCCTCCGAAGTGGATGAGCTTTGGCTTCATTGTTTGGTATGGTTTGTTATTTGAGAAAAGCAATGATTGATTGCATTCACAAAGGGATGCCATCTATCCACATCACTTCTTCATCCCTTATGATTGAAAGTTTTGTAAGGTGTTCTATGGAGACCACCTTAAGAAGTTTGAAATCCTTACTGCAAGCCAATTTTGAAGGGCATTAGCGTGGGAATTCTCCAAGAGGGGTACTTGTGTCAGTTCAAACTTCTCAAAGTTGGGGACGAAATTTAAGACTAGTTTCAGGTATGCTACCACGTGCTTGTCTCTAGCTACGAAATTCTCATTGACCTGGTTCACTACTAGTTGTAAGTGACTGTTGATGGTCAACATCTTGACTTGCAGTTCTTTAGCAAAATAAAGGCTGGCTAGGAGTGCTTCATATTCAGCTACATTGTTGGATGCTTTAAATCTAAGTCTTACTGCATAGTTAAGCTTATGGCCCTCTAGACTTTCCAAGACTACTCTCCACTCCCGAACCAGCTTCTCCAGACGATCCGTCCACAAAGAGGTTCTAGTGGGAGGCTCCATCGGTTCCATATTTACTTTATATTCAGGGGCGGTGAACTCAGCAACAAGGTCAGCTAGGGCTGGCCGTTAACTGTGGCCCTGGGTTTGTACATTATGTCGAACTCGCTGAGCTCTACTGCCCACTTTAACAGCCACACGAAGGCATCTGGTTTCTGGAGGACTTGGTTTAGGGAAACATTTGTTAGTACGTGAATGCTATGGGCATGGAAATATGGCATTAACTTTTGAGATGAGGTGATTAAGGAAAGAGCGAGCTTCTCCATATCTGGGTGGCACACTTCTGCCGGTAACAAGGCTTTGCTTATATAGTAAATGGGTAATTGGTGCGTCTCATCTTCCCTTGTAAGAACTGAACTGATGGCATCATCGGACATAGCGAGATAAAGCAACAACGATTCGCCCACTTTGGGTTTGGATAGGAAAGAACTTGTCCAAGGTAATTTTTCTGTGCCTAGAATGCCTCATCAAACTCTGGTGTCCATTGAAACTTCTTCCCTCATTTGAGAATCTTAAAGAAGAGGCAGTTTTCAAGGGCTTTGGATATGAAGCTGTTCAGCGCGATGACCCTGTCAGTAAGCTGTTGTGCTTCATTTGGCTTCTAAGGT
>CAIGRN010158428.1:0-26992 GCA_903798345.1 Fraxinus anomala
GAACGAGGTCGGAGAGTAGAATTTTGGGTCCTGAAATCGTTGAACGAACAATTGAAGCGGTTGACAAAATTAGAGCAAGAATAAAGACAACACAAGATCGACAGAAAAGTTATGCAAATGGTAGAAGAAATGATTTGGAATTTGAAGTGGGTAACAAAGTTTTTCTAAAGATAGCACCAATGAAGGGTGTATTGAGATTTGATAAGAATGGAAAGTTGAGACTACGGTTCATTGGACCTTTCGAAATTCTTGAAAGAATAGGTAGTGTGGCTTACTGACTTGTCTTACCACCCGAACTCACTGCAGTGCATAATGTGTTCCATGTTTCGATGCTCAGAAAATATATTCATGATCCTAAACATGTAGTGAACTATTAGACATTAGAAGGACAAAAGGACTTGTCATATGAAGCTCTGACGATAATTTTGGATAGAAAAGTGCACCAATTACGAAATAGAGAGGTTCCCCTGGTCAAGATTCAATGGCGAAATCATGGACCCGACGAGTCAACTTGAGAGAAAGAAGATAAGCTAAAAACCAAGTATCCAGAACTTTTCGATTAGTCAAAGTAAATTTTCGAGGACGAAAATATTTTAAGGAGGGGAGATTGTAGAGCTCCGAAAAGTTCATCGAATAAAATTTAATTATTCTAGGTGCTATACTTTATATTTTAAAAAAATTAGGAGATTAAAGTGATATTAATTCAATTTTACTTGGGCCAAATATTTAGATTTTTTTATAGAGCATGAAAAGTATTACAATATGGGACTCGTTGGATAACTCGTAATTAATCATATATTAAGCTCGAGAAAAAGTTAATTCGGATAAACGAATCCTAAGTTATTGAAGTTTAAATAAGTTGTTATTAATTAATTTTGATAAATTAAATATTGGATTTGAAATGGGAAGGAGCCACGTGTAAAATTAGTTAGAGATATGGTGGTTTTTTTTTTTTTTTGTTGGATGGGATAATTATGAAGTAGAATATTCTTGATAGTGACATTTGCATGGTGGCACACGGCTCTATGTAAGTCCATTCTACCAAAACTTCAATTGTCCCTTTTTAACTTAAATACTATGCATTTACCCCTTTATTCTTATATCAGAATATACATACGCACACGACTGCGGTAGTAGGCAGAAAATAAAAATTGGAAACGTGCTTTCTCTTTCTTTCAAAATTTGATTGATCAAGCGAGGTAGGATTACGAGGTGCAAGTGGTTTATCCCGTTTAATTAATTTTTTCATGTTGATAAATATTATGCTAATAAAAGTCATGATATGATATGATATATATGTTATGGCCATCCGGTACCAAAGATATGATATCTATTGAGCTTTTACCGATTTCTAAATATATGATATGACGGTATGATATTTTTTAAGAATGATTTAATATTTTTATTCTGGATTGCATAATTATTTGTGTCCGACTGAGTATTCTCATGTACTCACCATTTTTCCTACTCACAAATTAGAATGGATCGTTGGATGACGGGCAATGAGTTGCAATCGTGCTTGGATTTATTGGACTTAATAAATTAAATCCGGTGTAACGTGGCTATAGATTTTATTTATAGTATTTACTATAATTTTATTATTATGTGGATTTGTTATTTAAGGTTTGGAACATGTTTTATTTGGTTATGTTTGTCCATATGTTTATTTAATATTGGTGGAACAAAAATTTTATGTTATGATATTTGAAATATTTATTTAATTACGAAATGAATTAAATATAGCATAGAAAAGTCCTCGATTTTTTTAGAATATGGAATTATTCTATCTAATAGTGAGTAAACTAACGTTACATAATTTTATATTATTTCATGTCTCTTTTTAAAAAAAGTTAAATGAAACTTATAATAACGATTTAAATATTAAAAATTTGGGTCGTTACACTTTGGTATCAGAGCCCAAGTTTAAATTTTCTATAGACTCTTTTGGGAAGAGGGGAAAAAAAAAGTGAACCGTGAACAGTGCTCATCACTTTTCACGTGACAGTGAAAAAAACAAAACCAGCTTATCTCTGTCTAATTCTACACGTGGCTCCTATCCATTTCAAATTCAATATTTAATTTATCAAATCCAATTAATAACTTAGGCTTCGTTTATCCGAATTAACTTTTTTTCGAGCCTAATATACATGATCAATTACGAGTTATCTAACGAGCCCCATATTGTAATATTTTTCATCGTTCTATAAAAAAATCTAAATATTTGACCCAAGTAAAATTGGAGCCCCCAGTAAAATTGGACCCAAGTAAAAAAATCTATATATATCACTTTAATCTCCCAATTTTTTTTTAATATAAAATATAGCACCTAGAATAATTAAATTCCATTCTATGAAATTCTGGGGGCTCCACAATTTAGTGATTAATATTTATAAGATAAAGTGTTAGACAGTTATAATCCATGAACTGGCTTGTATTAGAAATGAAGATATTGACTTGTTAGACAGATATGATCAGAAAGAACACACATAAAAAGCCTGCAGGAAAAGTTTAAATTGGAATTGAGCGTAAATTCTTCACGGGGCATGTAAAAAGAAAAGAAGGGAATTTATTGATCAAGCAATTGAATTAGTTTCAAGATCATGTTAGATTAAAAGAAATCGACAAAAGCAGGCATTGTTAAAATTCAAATGCAAACTTGATTCAAGGTAAGAACTAACAATTAACCAGATGTCATTTGAGAGAGAGCGAATACCATACTTGGTTTGCACAAACAAGAAACCCAGAGACAAGTGAAAAGGCAATAATGATGATTCAAAAATAATATGTTTACCTCGGCATCTGATCGTGCCAATGTTATTAGGGGTGCCACGCCTCCTTCTCGGCCAATTGCGATACTATAAAAGAAGAAATATATACATGATACATATTTTCTAGGTGGTAGCCAGAAGAAACCATACAATGACAGGGGCAACCATTATCTACCAACTAATTGAACGTGAAACAAAAAAAGATAAGACGGTAGTTGTTCGCAAACAGCAATCTCACTGGTCTAATTCAAGCCTAAACACAGTTTGCTGCAATTTGATGTGTAGGAATATTCCTAGTAACTGAACAGCTGTTAAATATTGTTTCTTACGGTTTTCTGTTTCCAGCTAAAGAAATTTAATCTTTTCATTCAGAAAATAGTGTGTATTTGTGTTTTGGAGTTGAAAGAAGGGTGAAGCTAAAGTGCTTATTTTCCCTACTTCAAAATGTCTGGAGACCTTGTGTGACAAAACTCTGAACACAAAACCATCATCAATGAAATGATAAGAATACAACAATACATGAATGGCTATAAATATTTACGCTTAGGGTGTGTTTCACTGGCTTTATTTTCTATGAAAAATGTCATTTTTCCACCCAAGTTCCTATTTTTGGGGTGTTTGATTGTCATTTTTTCCATAGAAAATATTTTCCAAAAGTTGGTCACGTGATCATGTTTTCTTCAAAACAAGGAAAATGTTTTCTTCGGGGGGTAGGTTTTTCTTTTTCTAGGCAATTCACTCACACACACGCTCTCTTATCTACTCCTCTCCCTCATCTACCCACCAACAAAAGATGGCAACAAAAGATGGATAAATACAACATTTTCTATGTTGAAATTAAGCCAATCAAACACATTTAATTGACAATTTCCATTCAAATAAGTTCTAGGCAATTGAATTGCCTAAAACTTTTTTTTTCCCATGCAAGTTTCATGCTTGCAATCAAACACATTCCAAAAGATGAAGTATATCTTTACTAATGAAAATTTCATTTTAATTACTACTATATCCTTCTTAGTTATGTGCCAAATCTCCCTTTCTTTATGTTATCCCTGATAAGAAAATTTCATCCAGTCTCCAAATGGTCAAATAATTTCTTGTGAAGTCCACATAATCTTTCTTCTGTCTATTTTGTTCAGAACAATTAGACAGAGAAAATTTGAGGCTGTTACCAAGCAATTGTCATAATTTCCTTCACTCAAGCATGCATGTTAATTAAAATGATTAGCTATGTGAATCAGTTGAAAGCAAGTAGAATTGAGAGTAAGAACTAATTAGTTATTTGAAATATTACTGAAGCCTATAAGCAGTAGGTTCTGTTACAAAAACATGTTATCAAGAAAAATTAGAAGCTGAATTTTCGTCACTGTAAAGGCAATAAAGCTTCGTGCAGAAGTTGATAAAATTGATAAAAAACTCCTATTGTGAATTTAAGTTGCACATATGATGTAAAATCCTTCGAGCATACCCTCTGAATTATACGCAATATGCACTGTTCTACAAGGGTATTATCTTATATAAGAATCTTACGCCCACAGACTCGGTACATGCGTTCAGGAAAAATAGTGGTGATGGGATTGATTTAAATAAAACATGTTCGAAAAACAAGGAATGAGATCAAATTCTTCATTTAAATCCTTGGCAAATACAGAATAAGGTTAAATGGAAGGCTTTTAAGAGTAGACACTGAAAAAGAGGTTCTTAGTTAGTTAGTACCTTTCCTGATCAACAATGGCAATGCAATTATTTTCCTTTGAAGAGATGACAGGAAATGAATAGGTTCTAAAACCTGACTATTCTTTCTCATCAATACTAGCAGATATAGCACTGATAAGCTCGATGGCTGATAACCCTACAATGCTTTACCCATTAGAATTGAGATCTGTGATAACATAACTATATTGATACCTATGCAGTAAAAACTATTATCTGGGGTGGACCATCCAGGGAGGTGCTCTATTAAGTATCCTACTCCTTGTGGGATCTCTTTAGTTACCACGGAGTAGGGATATAAGAAATGCTATATGGCAGGCTATTTGTCTACTCTTGGGGGAAATACAAGTCCATCAACTGGGACCGAGATGATTGAGCAAGATATTGGCTCTGAATTGCGTCTCAAACTACAAAGCGGATTTATTCAAGTCGTTTACCTCTAAGCCCATTAACAGAGTTAAGCTGATTGAATACCTGATAATACTGCAGTGCAAGCTTTAGTGTTGAATTTTATTATAACTACCTAGGACCATCAGTAGCAGTAGTAGAATCATGCAAATAATAACAAGTCTATGCTCATTCGTACCTATTAACTTCTGAGACAGACAATCCCCACAGAGCACCAGCAGCCCTCTCCTGAAGGCCATGAGAAGCATTTGAGCAAGACTGCGCAAGAGCCACCTACCACCACATAATATTCAACTGTCAATGTGTACATGAATGTTCTTCTTTTCCAGAATAAAAAATCTAACTTATATTTGACAAGAATCAGCAATATAACACTTGACCTGAAGATAAGGTGTGAAAATAGTGGCACATAATAGATGGTGTTGCAAAACTGGCGTATGCAAAGAAATTGAGTTGATGACTTCATGAAAAGTAATACTTTTGGCAATTTTGGATAGCAAGTCATCTTCAATTCATTGAAATATATGTTGGAAAACAGTGACATAATCAAGAATGCCGCATAAAATTGATAACACAACATGGGATAATTTATAACTAACTTCAATTAATGGTTTCAAGAAATATGCTGTTAGGTATATACAGGTTCCAAGGACTGAGTTAATACAACAGGTAAATTTTCTATAGACAAGGAGCTGGAAGAAAAGAAATACGGAGATAGGCATGAACTTATCTAGCATTTTCAAAGTTTGAAGGTTTTGGATTTTTGAGTAGTTTAAACATATATCACTAACCATAAGTAGACATAAAATTCCATGTAAAGATGTCTTAGGATCATATCCTTATCATTTTTTATATCATTCTTTCTCACATTCTACCTCCATAAGCAACTAAGGATACCTGGTTTCCTTGATAATGCAATCATATTATATCAAATTGATGCTAAGAGGAGAAGCACCCTATGCTCATATACTAGGTAGGTACTATAACTGATGCAGAACATGTTACTTAATGAAGAGAAGGCATTTTCAATTTAATTAAATGAGTAAAAAATTATGAGGAAAGACATTACCCGTAAATAGGTTACTACTGGCCCTACGTCACTTACAAAAATTCACTTTCTATAATTTTATACTTGAGAACCACAGAATTGACAAAAACTAGTGCAACTTTTAAAAAATGTATTACTTGGTTTGCATGTGCATACAAAAAGGTTGGTCCCATCATTTTGGGTATTTTCGTATACCGCAAACACATGTTATCCCCAATCCACCAGTAGGGATTGTCATAATTTTAGTTAAAATGAACGTTTTTAAAATCCTTTCGAGTTTTACCTAATAACTTTACCTCATGACATTAGTTCAAATATCAACATAGAGCTGTAGATAAACTGCCCCATCAAATTGGTCTAAAAACTAGATTAGTCCATTTCTGAAGTTTCCAAACAGATCTTTAGGTTTGGTTTGTGGTCCAGCCACCTCCAAGGTCTCAAGTTCTACTATTTGACAGCGACAGCTTGCAGGGGGGATTGATTCTGGTCAATCCACAAGCAATCAAGCATATAATAATTGACGCAAGCATGGAGATGCATGTGGCAAAAAAATATATGCACGCAACCACAACACTGAAAACTTTGTTTCTTAAGATGTAAGAGTGAAAAGAACCAGAGGACTGGATCTTTAATCCATGAGTCTATTGCATGCATGTGCATGCAAAGTTACATAGACATAGGTGCACTTGAATCGTGAAAAATTAACAAAAATATGCATACACATAGACACAGCAACTGGCTGATATAATTAGCATGTTGTAAATACTATTTGTCATTTCCAGTTTACTTTCTTTTGGGGAGTTTTCCAAGAAACCATTGATTAAAATAAGACAGTCTCTCCAAGGGCAGGTAGACAATAAAGAAGGTCCAATGCACTGAAAAGCAAAACTAATTGCCAAATATTTGGAAGGATTCTAAAAATCTTTTCCACTGAGTAATTAGAAATATTATATTCATACTACCATCAGTGGTACGAAGTCTGACTGATAGAACAGACCAACATCATGCGAGTATGAAAGGATAACAAAATCATAAATGCAAATCTATATTAAATAGGCTTATGGACTAGCACAATCTCATGCATATTCTTATGGTTGGGTTTTTTGGATAGTTCTACCCATTTCTCGTAGGTTCCAAGTTGGAGCTGACTGGGGAAACCTTACTGAGAAGAACAAGATGAAATACATAAACCGGGCTATAAGAGAAAATACACATCTGAAGTAAAAAAAAAAAAATGAGAGAGAGAGAGAGAACAAAAACTTGAAGATTTTAGTTGCTAACTTCTAGTTTTATGTTAAAGTAAAAAGGTATCACATAGCTCGCATGGATTTAATCAATATATGATATTTTGTAGAAGAGGAAGATCTTACACAAACATCAGCATGCAACACTAAGCCCCAAAACAACCAAAGCAATTCCTACTTAACCTTACAGCATGTTGAAAAACTTCAAGAAGTATAAAATATGTATACAACAACTCCAGTCAAGGGTCAAAATCTCTTCTCTGTTATTATTTTCCAGGACAACTTGAAGGGAAAAAAGTGAAATTGGCCATAATTCAGATAAGACAACATCATGTGTGGGTGCTGAAGAGCCAGTGAAAGCGACCAAATTTTATTATTGTTTCCACTAAGTGGCTGTGTATAAGTTTAAACCCACAGCCTAAGCACAAGTCTATTATGAACTTTTATGCCTTCCTATTCTTGATAAATTTTATGGTTTTCAGATTTTGTTGAATCAATATTAGAATTACAAGTTGTTTCAAGACATCTTACAATTTTTTGTATAACTAATTTTAACTAGGAAGCATAACGTTTTATGTACGGATGTTGTGATGGACAATTTAAGATCAACCAAAAGACTACCATACCAATGCCTCAACGCCACCAGCTGCTGCAATGGCTTCTCGATTTCTGTCATCAAAGGATAAATTCCATAATGCACCAGCAGCTTCTTGCCTACACTTCAGCCAATAACGGCATTATATTTTCATTCTAACAAGCAACAAGTATTCTCCAAATGCCAAAAAAAAAAAACACAGAAATGACCAAATCCATGCCAAAATGCAAACAACTTTAAAATAGTGACCAAGAAAACAGCGAAATACACAACCTGACACCATCATGAGGAGAGCGGATGAGTTGTACAAGAGCTTCAAGAGATCCTGTCTCTTGTCCAACAGCAGCATTGTTACCATTGCTATCTCCATGAGCAGCCAAATTTGCCAAGGCACGAGCTGCCTGGATAATAACCTCATGGGATATGGGTCAGAAGCATGATACAATTTTTCTTTCATGAAAACCTTTACAAATTCGAGAGCAATTGAAGGTAAAACACCAATGGAGTAGAATCCACTAGTTCAAAGAACTCGTATGCAATTCCCTTTCAGACTAATACAAGAGAATGCATAGAGAATGTAGCGAATATGCACTGGGAATTATATTCGAATTGCTTTAAAAAGTGTAGACAATAAAGAATGACCAACATACTACAAGAAATAGCCTTCTGAAAGGTACATAAGAGATATGCATGGTCAATCTTGTAGATTTAATGATTAATGCACATAAGTACAATTTATGCTTTTGTGCACCATATGATAAAGAACTTAGACAGCTACATACAAACTAGTTTCTTAAAAACAGCTTGTTCAGAGTGTAATTATAAATTATCACATTAAAACTAGCATCTTATATGGGAAAAGACTTGTACAGTATGTACAGAGGAGAACATTCATGCAAGAAAACAAATGATGCCTACAAAAACAAAATAAATGATGAACCTTTGAAAACGCCTCATTGGACATAGCATGTGAAATGATTAGAGTAGTGTCCTGCGACCAACTGATCCTAGTATACTGATTAGTGGTTATCAATTAAGTACTAACAACTATTAGCAATGAACCCTTTTATAAATCAAGACGGTTAACACAGAGCATTTTTTCCTACTGTATTTTTAAGTTTCCTGCACTTGCAATCAGACCGTGTTGTCCTAACTACTAGATAGTAACACACTCTCAAAATCATGGTGTCTAACAAGTATGAGATACTCATTCTTTAAAACTTATTCTAATGCAACCTGCTCTTGCACTCCATCAACCTTGCAATTTCGAGCAAGTGCTACCAAAGCACGGACACCGCCCACTGAAGCAACTTCCATGCTGCATTTATCATCTGCTGCCAAATTTGCCAATGCACCAGCTGAACGTTCCTGAAACATGCAAAGAACCAACCACAACCCACTTGAGCACCAATAGATTAACTCAGTTTTGAAAGGATCTATTTTGATATCAGACCAACACAGGTAAAAGTTACAAACAGGAACTCAAGTGCATCTGGCTCATACCAAAACTCCTTCACCGCCAGTGGTCCTTGACCATTTGAAGATGAGATCAACTAAAGCCTTTACACCACCAACTTCAGCAATAGCACACTGGAAGAAATTTGAACTATCAAGATAAAAAATAAGATGGGAAATCGTATGAAAATGTAATGCATATCAAATAACAGAAAAACAACCTTGTGCTCTTCACCGACAGAAAGGTTCCACAGCCCTCCAGCAGCCTCTTCCGCGACCAATTTGTTGACAGACCTGGCAAGATTTGCAAGAATACTGATTCCTCCTTCCTCTGCCACAGCTTTTGCAACATTAGCATTCACCGACAGGTTTGCTATGGCCTACATATTTAAGAAATATTAATATGAACTCATAAGTAATGATAAAGTTTAAATGATCTGCAGAATATTGATTTACTATTATTTTAAGTTTTCGAAAAACAAGAGTAAGAACAAAGTTACATCAAAAGGTGAACATAGGGACCAATCAGTGTCCAAGGAACGTGAACATAAGAAATAAGCCTACTGGCTTACAAGTTACAACAGAAATATTAGTGGAAATCTTACCTTAGCAGCTTCTGCCTGAAGCCCCTCCCGCCATGACCTAGCAAGATTTAGGAGAAGGTGTATGCCACCATCTCGCATAACTGCTTCAGCCCTTCCAGTGTCTATACTGGCATTTTCATCATCAATGACGACAAATGTTGCAAGAGCCGTGGCTGCCCTTTCTTGAACTTCCTCCTGGGCACTACTTATGAAACTATGCAACAAGACCGAGCCTTGGTTGAGCCAGAAATTATCTAAACCTGGTGGATTGCCCTCAGAAACACGTAGAAGTGAATGTGAAAGGATCCATTCCAGCCAATTCATGATCTCCTCTGATTTATCCTTGGTTTTAAACTTTCTCCAATTCAAGAAAACATTGCTCCTGTCTTCTGTAGTATCAGCAGATAGGGTAGCTACTCCTTTAAGAATGTCTGTGAAGACAGCAAGCAACACTTTACCTTTGTGATTGTTGTTGGAAATGAGGGTGGCATCATTCTCAAGTGCTGGACAATTCAAGGCACTCAAAATCTTCAAACTACTGAAGGATGAAAACAATCTTAAAACAGTATTTGAGGTAATGTCAGTTCTAGAAACATCCAAGCCTGTCAAGTGAGGCAGCTTACTCCAAGGCTGTAAAACCAAATTCCACTTAATATTAGATGTTCCTGCAACTGAGAGGAAGCGAACTGATCCAACATTTCCGAGGGCAGTCTCATCAACCTTCTGACAGTCGATGAATCCAATATCTGCTAAATTCGGACAATGCTTTGCCAAAGCATTGATAGCATCTGCATCCACTTCATGAATACCTGAGAGCCGAAGTTTCTGCAGTTGTCTACAACAAATTGCCACTGCTTTAACTGCATCACCGCTTATCCTTTCACAGAAATCTGGCCCAATTTGAAGGCACTCTAGCTCTTCATGTCGGGCTGCGAGTACAGAGAGGGTGGCATCAGACATTTTTTTGCAACAGTCACCACTAATCTCACGTAAATTCCTAGATTGAAGATTTATAATTGCGTTGGCAGATTCAAGACCACGAAACCGAAGCTTCTGAAGATTCTGGCACCGAGAGGCAAGTGAAGCAGCAGCAAAAGTGTCACACTTGTGGGGCCGCAGATCCAATTCCTGCCACAAACATGGAGATTTACCCAGAATCCTCCATGACCGACAGGTTGATGACAGGCTAGCCCGGTCACGGTAATTCAGATATGAAAATAGCTGAATTACTGTATCATCAGGTAACCTGATCCAATCAAGTACCCCTTTCTCGTCCAAACTCAAATTCTCATCAATCTCCACGCAATCCACTTTCTCTTTGCCCCTCCTCGCAATCCTCCTCCGCACCCTTCTACTCATACTTCAATGGTTTAGTCACAGAAACTATTACACAACTAGGATTTCTATCCCAGAAATGATGCACATAACGATAACTCTGAACTCAGTAATGACGCAGAAGTATTTTAACAGCCTGATAATCTATCTTCAAAGCACTGCCCTTTGGCTTGATTTATGAACCATAAAAACCAGAAACCATTATTCCAGTATCAATTCCACTCTATAACTCATTTCAATGGTGAAGCTGAACAAACTCTATACAAATTTCCTATGACCTGAAACCACAAACATTCAAATAACTACGGGTCCACCACATGCAATCCTAGAAGTAAGCACCCTTTGCACATTAAATAATCACTGTTAAGAAAAAAACTGATGAACAAACAAATACCCAGAATTCAAAAACACATCAATATCAAAATACAAAGCCTGAAATCAGTAAAGTTTATTTAAATGGTCAAAAATTAATACCCCCTAGCCTAAAAACAAAAAACAAAAAATTAAATCTCGAACCTACTGGTGGAATTCTTAAGCAGACCCAAAATCTAAATCTGTACACAAGAACAGAATATCATTATTCAAACAATTCACAAAATTTTAAGCCATAGATAGCATAATCTGTAATTATAAATGCACAACAGTGAGTAAAAGTAAATTGCATTTCCCTTCCAACCTAAGTATTCTAACCTCGTGGGCCATGTAATAAACCCTTAAATTTACCAGTGTTGGAATTTATTCTGTTTCCAACAATCGCAATCAAGAAGCTTGAAAATATCCCACTAAAACCCAGATGCAACAAAATATAGATTGATGCAAAGCTACATAGCTATGTAGGTAAAAATCTAATCTCTACATATATATGCGATAAGTATATGTAAATCTGTATACATACGAAGAAAGAAGACAAAGGTGAGGAAGGCTCGGAGAGAAATCAGGGTAAGAATATCAAAGAACGCAGAACCAAAGCCTCAAACCACTTGTACGCTTCTCTTTCACCCTCTCTCTCACTGTCACGCACACTATAAGTTCCTCACGTTGTGTTCAAGTGTAAGAAATCTACCTTTGGAAATTTCAGTGAAATGGACCTAAATGCTACATTAACAACCATTATATTTGAAAGAATTACAGAGAGTAACAATTGGAGTACAATAATTTCCACCTTCAATCTGAATTTCATTTTGGCCAAGTGAACTAGTGTTTCTAAGTTGGAAATGAAAATGTTAATGAACTAAGCATACCTAATGAATTCTAAGCTTCTACAAGTGCCGTCATGAATGTTCTGCCCAATGGAAGGATAAAGGTATTTATGTATTCTTAAAAGTTAACGCATGCGAGACTTATAAGTGAGATGATTAACACGGTCATGAATATTTAGCCCTTTTTTTTTAACTAGATAACACGTGTTTATGGACAACTTATGTAACACAAACCTCCACAATCATTATAATTTTGATTTTAGTCACCACAATGCTCGTACATATGCTCGATGATGCATTAGAATGTCCGCTCACTTCTTACTCACCTATCGAATGTGACAACATGAACTACAAATTAAAACACCAGTATGTTGACCCAAAATTATGCTATATTCATCATCCTCACATCTCTATTGCCTGCATCGATCACTTTGTACCTTCAAGGAACTAACAAGCACTATGCTTTCGTTTTCAAAGAAGTGGAATTGAAAGAGCAATATGGATAATTGGACTTTAATAGTGATAATGAAAATGATTTGAACTCGTACTAGGTCAAATAATACTGTGTAACTGTATAAGATTATCTAATATTGTGTACTAAATATGTCATGATAATAATTAGCATCATTATACCCTTTTGACTTTAATACTGCTTTAGCATTTCTTTTAGCTATCAAATAATATAATGAACTTGTAGATTATATCAAATTTTTATAAACCTTGTAAAGTTCACAAAGGAATTGAAGCACGACAAGCATATGACGAAATCTTTGTAAATTTCGCATTGAGCAGTGTTATTTATCACCACTAACGCTAGTACCAGTTTAACATTATTACAAAATTTATCAAAAATACTATCTCCATGTTTAGTAATTTTACTGGCTCAATGCTAGTTCATTTTGTTATGTAATTTCAGTTGTGATCTTCCTCTTCAGGTTTAGTTGTCTAGGGTCAGCCTGTGGCCGAAGACTGGCCATGATCAACTGCATACGACATCAGAATAAAATCCAATGGTCCTTTTCTGGCAATCTTGAATGCTTAGTAATTCGATGTCGAAAACTTCAAATTGCTTTGAGCTGAAAAATGTAGAAGGTCCTACCTGTTGAACATAAAAACATCCACCTCTTAAAACAAACCACGATGGAACTATAACAACAACAAAAAACAAGGCTCTTTTCCCAATGGATTCAAGGTCAGATCGTTCTAAGCTACTCCATTCCATTCATTGCTAAATCTACAGAAAGATATAAAGTAACTAGATTCTTAACGATTGCTACCAGCCTATTATTTTTGTTCTACCGAAAAGTAGAAGGGAGAAACTATCATCATATCATTTTCAAAGCAATGTTTGTGTCGAGAATTGAATTAAGAGGCAGGTATCACAGGCCTCTAGCACAAAGGAATTCTGCACTTGTTTGTTCGTATTGAAAAAGTGGGAAAAGTACAACATGCTGTAATTGTCTCAGCAACAGGAAGAAATTGGTTCGATATAAATTCATGTTCTTATTTGTCTAAGGCTGTCTTGGCTTTTATCCACGCCAAGATTGAATCTTGATTAAGATTTCAGACAAGCAATCAAGCCTCTATATTTACCTCAAATCTGCAACAAAATGCCGTTTGGTGACATTATGCTTACGCACAATATAAAAATTGGGACACTAATTATCCATGCCTTCATCTGAGATCAGATCAAGCATTTCTAAATGTTCAAGAATCAGAGCTAGTGGCTGACGTGAGAGATAATTCAACTGACATTCATTTGACATTCTGAATCACTACGGAAGAAGTTACGAACTACCGAGTAGAGAAACATGGCACTCTTAGAAGAAAGGGCTCTAAACAACATGAAAAACTAACAATCAAAGAAGTTAATTCAACACGTTCAAATGATAGGCCTCTTTAACACTACTTGGAGATGCATAAGACTAGTGTTTATTAGACAATAAAGAGCAAACGAAAGAATCAATAATGTTTCTATGGATAAATAAATCAGGCAAAGAAAGACAAATTGCATACTGGTGGTCCCAGCTCTGGAGGAATAATTATCCTCCGTTTCCCCCCGGGTTTCATGTCTCGGATTCCTTCCTCAAAGCCTATGTAGAAAATTTTGCTCAGTTACTTTATCTCAATAAGAAAAAGTAGCAAAATTTCAGTTGTTAATTTCTTGTTTTTGTCACCTGGAATTAATGCATTAGTTCCCATTCTGACTTTCGCAGGAGAACCTTGCAAGTATGTACTGTCAATACGGCGGCCGGACTCATTATAACCAATATAGTGAAATGTCACCTACCGGAGAAAGAAAACGGAAGAAATCACCATATGTAGGAAGTTACATACAAGCAACATTGTGAAAACTCATTATTAAAGCCTACAGATGATTCAAATTTGTCCTCACAATGCTCATGTAAATTATGTCATTTCCCTACAGGATTGAATATGCACTCTAAAATGTTCACTTTCCATTTTTCAGTCCAAGACGCCATAAATAAAAAATTTAAACCAATAATTTGAAGCAAACTGTAAAGGACTTTGAGTTATTCTCAATCAAATAGTACTTTCATTTTTATGTTTCAACTTCAAAATCATTGATGAACTATGACGAAAGCAAGTCACAAAGATTTCTAGAAACAAGTAGAACAAAGAAAAACCTGTTGACCATCCTTTGGACAATCACCTGTACCAGCTGCTATGTCCCACAATATGAGACCCGAGTCACGTGTAACATATTTGTCCGATGTCACTACGTTTACTGTAAAACCTGAACCAGATAGAAACAACAACGTTCACATCCTAGAGATCAATAAGAATAGTGGGGAGAGATTGGAATTAACCAGTTACTACCAACAATTTCCACCATTAACACAGTTATAAGAAAAGAACAGACCTTCTCTAACAAAATTAGGGAAGTCATCAGGCACATTATTTTCTCTCTGTATTCGCTTGTTCTGTTCTAGTAAACGTCTCTCATCGTAAGGATTTTGCTTTTTCGTCTTTCCAGAGGATGGCAAAGCTGTAGATATGCCCGAGCCAACCAGGAAAACTAAGAGAAGTCTCCGCCTTACATTCTCCTCAAAGTGCAAGATGCTTTTAGCCTGCTTTCTAGCCATGGAAAAGTGTATATAAGCAAGTGAACATGAAAACCAAAAATCAAATGCAGAGGACTAAGAACAGATCAAGTAATATTTGATCAAGCTTATCAATGATACCCATTATTCTGCAAATTGTGAAGTGAGCAAGAAGATGCTATGATATTCCTCCGAGCAGAAAACAATCCAAATGTTGGACGGCCTGGAAGATTTATGCCTAAAAATTTATACAATTGAGTGTAACAAATAAATAGAAACTGAAGAAGATTATGAAAACTGTTTCATAACAAGAGACACCATAAAGAAAGTAGTAAAAAAAAAAAAGAGTAATAAACTTACAGAAAAACATATTACTTCCATAACAACTCCAAATTTTTAACATTAGATTATGTCAAGCACAAAGGGGCTCAAACACACCCTTAATATTGAAAGGAATATAATTATGAATCATGTACAATCCATTTATTCTTTTTATTTCCACCATTTATAAGAATGGAAAGTGTGCAACATAGTGTTACCACTGTGAGTAGCAACCATCCAATAATATCAGATAACCAAAGAAAGTGTCACTCAAAACTCGATTTGGCAGCCCCAGCTAAATTTATTCATAAATTAAGCTACATTTGTACACAATATTATTGTAATTGTTAACTGTCCAAGAATATTGAAAAACAAAGTGACAATAATTCAGAACTCAATTTTGGCACTAGCTCCTGATTTTCTTATCAGAGAACTACCAAAAGCTGAAATGGGGACTCTTAAATTTGTTAAGTACGTATCTATTAGTGTCACAATAGTAACATGCCAGCATAAATCCACTTCAAAGAACAGGTAAGATTTTGGGAATCTTGATAGAAAAATGTAAATCAAGAGCGAGAGACTTACATAGAAAAGAGGCTCTATTGGAGAGAAGGGGAGAAGAAGACAAGAGCATGATTTTGTAGTCGCAAAATTCAAGCTTTCATAACATAATTATATTCCTTGGACAAACCAGTAAGAATGCAAGAAGAAAAAAAATAGATTAGCCTTCACGGATAGCTCAACTTTATCTTCAGTTGCTGGTAAATGACAAATACAATTACTCCCTTACAGTTTCTTAATAATACTGTTATACCAGTGTAAAGTCAGATTGAAAACCCACGAGTTTATTGGAAATTTTGGAGAACTGGAGGGGATAGAACCGAAGAGGAACCCAATTGGAAAAGAAGAAAGGAAAAATTTCACAAATCTATTAATCTACTTTCATTTGTTTGCTGAATATAAACGAGGAATGAATGTATTTTTAAAAAAATATACGGTTAAAAAGTAAAAAAAAATTATTAATATGATGAAAAATATTACATTATCAAAAAATGTGTGGTTGAAAAATAAATTTTGAAAAAATGTGGGTCAAACAGGGCATAGTCCCCAACTTACCAATTGTGTAACATTAAGGACAGATTCCATTTTTGGACAGATATTATCCATATTTTTATAATAATAATGTAAAATTAAAAATTTCGTGAAATTCTTAATACTATACAGGTACAAATAGCTAATATGTAGTACACGCTGTTCTCTTTCCCCCTGGATTGAACATTTGATCGATTTACAAGTTCAGGTATCAAATAATCATTGCAATTATCAGAAGCAAAATTAAAATTACATTTATACAATGTTGATTAGGTATCAAATTGCTCAACAGTCCTCTCACTATACAATAACAAGGAAAAAGTCACGAGTACAGGAATTCCTACCGATGCTAACATGGTCGCAGATGATTGAACTTTTTTTTCCTTCTCTTTTCATCTTCCATTCAATTCTCACCATGCCATTGTAATAACAAAAATTTCCATTAGAAGAGAGAACAAGAGACAGAATCTAGTTTCCTTTAAATATGCTTGGGTACACAAACGAACCTTCCGCTTATGCCGACATACAAAATTGCAAACAACTCAAATAAGTACAAAGATAAAAATCTTATCCCGACTCATAGAAACAGCTCAACTAAGTACACATTAAAATCTCTATCGACGCCTACCAAATCCAACTTTTCGAAACCTGTACCACGCACAAAGGAGTTTCCGTAAGCCTACATCCCTAAGTGAGATGATTTTTGCACGGACCTAAACTAAAGAAAAGACATTATTCGTCTCAACAAACGCGAATATCAACACCCATACTTCTCAACTCAATGTTCCGAGGTTTGACACTTTCGGCCTCGACTGACAACATATGGAGCCATAGGCATGACAGCCGGGCTTAATCTCCGATTATTATTTAATATTGCGCTGTTAAAGACTAAAATATTAATAATGATAAGTATATCTCAAATACGATGTTAAGATACATGTGTGTTATAGGTATACATAAATAATAGTGATAATTATGTGAATATGATACTTATATATAGAAATGTTCTCATGTCCACAGTGGGAAGTCTTAACTTGCCGACTTAGAGATAACCTTATTTTAGGTTTTCACATTTAGAGAGAACATTACTTTAAGTTCTACCATCACATAAGCAAGTGAGCAATCTTTTCTTGATCATTGTGGACAGAAGAACAATTTCATACTTATATAATGATAGGTTAAGATCATTTATTTCAACACTAATCTCATCCTTGGTGTATAAAGAGATTTATGTTTATTTGAGATGCTATTCTATTAGAATAAGTTGAGTAGGAAAATTTACTTATTTTTAAAGTATAGTGAAGATTAGTCTAAAAATATAATTATTTGAAATAATACACTCGCGATGATTTACTCTTCAGGTTTATGAAAATAAGAATAGCAACATTTATCAAGACGGTTTGTGATTTTATAAACTGGAACGAACATCAATTCCTCTAACAACACTTCCAATGCAAATTCTTTTGTATCAATCAGTCGTATCTCTACCTCATTGTCATCCCTCAGCTGATTGTAGAAAAAACAAGTGAAGCTTAATCTCCATTTGCTCATGTGTTCGAAGGCTAGGAAAAGGTACATTTTCAATAGCTTCCTCTTTCTTGTCAATGTATAACACTATAGCCGTTGCACCATGAGCTTTCTCTTTGACAAACCGAATTAATGCCTTGGCTCGTTCAAGCTCATTCGATCCATCTTCTTTGAGCTTGAAGACAAGATATGCACTAAAACATGTCTTTTTAAATAGTTTTTCTTTACATCTATTTTCCCTTTATTCTAAAGCCAATCGACACTTGGAAGCTCTGCCTCCTCGGACTACAAGTGTTACACTAAGCAAGTAAAATTAAAATATGGGGCAGAAAGTAGAATTTGTAGCGTGCATAGAATTACCCATTATAAAGACCTTCCTCGAATATCTGCTGACGAAAACATATACACCCATTCTAATTTTAAAATTACATACACATTTCATATTTGTGTTAAAATTTGGATAACAGTTTACCATTTTACCATTTTAAGTTCCTTTTTTAAGCTAAAAAAATTATGAAGTACGTAAAACATTCCTTGTGAGATTGGTTTGACTTTGAAGTTTCCTTTTAGTTTACATATTTTGCTTATTTGTTTTAGCCTTGTAAGACTAAGGCACAATATCTTGTACACAATTTCATAGTTCTAACTACATTCAATTTAAAATAAATTATTTTAAAATCTTTGTCGACCAATTGTATTTCCCAATGTAGGTTCACCACGTACATGGAAGTATTTGTAAATGACGATATAAATAAATAAATTACTTATTTATAAATTCAAAAATTTTACGAATCTTATAACATTCGAAATGTGAATTATTAAGTTAAATGTGGTGATGGAAACTCAAACTAGAGACCCGTGATACCTATCGATGATAGATTGAGGGAATGACCACTAAATATTAGATGTTATCTTGTGTAGTTGAGCATATAAAGAAAATCATCTTTATAAGAGTGTGCTATTCAACTCCTTATTTCGACATTAAAGTAAGAATTACTTTCGTAGTAAATACTTATTTATTTCCACTTTTAAAGTAAATATTTTATTTATTTCCAATTTAGATTATTATTTATTTTAATACTTAAAGTAAGTTTCAAGCTTTGTTAGCCAAACATGCACTTAGACATGTCCAAATATTTTTACAAATAGAATTAAATTTAATATAGTAAATTTGATTTACTCTCAACTTCAATCACACGTGCATGTTTTCATATTGTAAAAGTTAGTGGTGGTGTCAATTGGCCTACTCTTACCTTACCTCTATAACTTGAGTTCACGATGGATGAAACTTTTAGTTTTAAATTTAACCATATAGATACTTTGGTAGTTCTGAAGTATTTGAAAAAGAATTCAATGCAACATAATCTCATCAAGGTTGGAATTAAAGTGATATGAGTTGACAACACTTTATTTAGCATCTAGATAAAACAAATACACAGACTGGAAAAAATTCAATAAATCTTTGTTAAGAAACATCCAAGTTTAAATCTTCAAGTAAAATTTTCGAGCAAGGTAACTATATATATAAGAAATAATCGTCACCGTAGTATAAGTTGATACCTGACTTTGCACAATTAATTTATAAGAATATCTCTGAAAGATTCTCTATTTATAAAAAATATTTTATATATAATAGAAATCATCTTTAAATTTAGAGAATAATTTTTTATATACTCAAATAATGTTATCTATTTTGGCTCTTCGTTTTATTTATTTAAGAAAGATTTATTGATTTCTCACTGTCTTTTATTTAATATATATATTTTTAACATGTCAATGGTCCATCAAATCAAATATAATTTTAAAGTTAAAATAAAGAGTGAGTTTGACTACTCTCTATCTTTAAAAGTTATGATATAAAATGTCTTGGACTTTATTTTTAAGCAGTGACTTTTTAAAATGTAAATCATTTTTTGTTTAGAGAGTTGCTGCTCTCATTCTTCAAAATACTTCTAGTGTATGTATCTTTTTGCAACCAAAAAGGGAAACAATTAGGTTAAAATCATAGAGGTAAAATTGGGAAATTTGTAGGGGATCGGATACTCTTGATGGGTACAGAATTTGAGAAAGAAATAGTTATAAAATGGAAAATGAACACCGATTTTGTTCGGAGAGTCTATTGGAAAATGTTCTAATAACATATAAAAATTAAATACTCTTTCCATTGTCGCATAATCTACACATGTCCAGTTTTGTGATAGTAAAGAAACCATCTACTTCATTTGAGGGTTGGACGGAAATGGAATAGTCTACTGAATGATGCTACAGTTTAGGTGGTAGTTGGACCAGTATTTTCTAGGCTCATGCGAAGCATTATTGGATGCAAGATTTGAGTTTTGACCATGTTGACCCCAAAAAACGTACCAATGATATGGTTAACAAATCTCAAGATCCCTCACGTTTACGCAAGCTGGATTCCTGCATACTTGGACAAACCGTTAGTCACACATGACCTTCTCCGAGAGGGGTGGAGTTGATCGTGCGTACTCCGATGGTCAAGTCGGTTGGTTAAGTAGTTTTGAGTGTGGGAGAGTTTTAAACGTGAGCCTCCAATGTGAAAATGGGTCGGCTTTGGGGTGAAGAAGTAAAATGTGCGTGGCAAGAATATAGTTTTGAGAGTTTAAACTTGCATTACCTTTAAATGGCACAGAGTGTGAGCTTTTATACTTGAACAAAATAAATGGAGTCCGCTGGATGATAGTGCACGAGGCTTCATCCAAAAGATTGCCCCTCCCTCTTGTCTGTAAAGCAATCAATCATAATCTTAAATGCTAAGATCACTTTTGTGTCCATAAAGCCTGGCTTAAGCTTTAGACTTGATCAAATAGGATGGCGATGGCGGCAATGAGTTATCTAGTCAATCACATGGTACGAGATTTGTTCAAAATCTCGTCACCGCTTCGTCCTGGGCCGATTCTTGCAATGAGGTCTATGTGTAATGGGGTCAGTCCAGGTATCCTATATAGGGGAAAGCCGGTCATTTACACTTGAAATGGTTCGCTTGTGTATAGTTGGGTGGTCACATACCAATGTATGAGGCGTGGGCACCAGCAAAACCCCCCACGTCACTCACTCCATCTTCATATTCTTCACTCACTCCATCTTCATATTCTTCCCCACCCTTCCAAACCGAAACATAGTCGTTGTCTTCAACCGCCAATGACTGTCGACATTACTACCCCCAACCATCGCTACCATCGCAAACCACCATCACTGCCATCCTCGTCCCCAACCATCTCAAGAGTAGCTTTGTAGCTATAAAAGGTGAGCGTCACCTCCACAATTCGAAGTTAAAAATAGAAAGAAAAATGGCACCCCAGCTCCAAGCAGAAGCATAAGAAAATGAATTGTACAAGTGGCGTCCCTGGTAGTGCAGGGCCCATGTGACCCTATACAACCATCAAAATCCTAATTTTTTGGTACTATGGATCATGAGATTGAAGTGTCTCAAATGGAAATTCTTGGTTGTTGAAATGGAGGGGAATTTAAAGGGATGTTTGGATTTAAGGGTGTGTTTGGAATTGAATCGAAGTACTGATGAAATTTTTTAGTACATTATGCTTTTTGGATTAATTATTATTTGGGTTAAATATTCCAAATCTTCTAATGGAGGTGGTGGTGGTGGTGTAGGAAGAAGATGTGGTAAATGGGAGAGGGAGATTTTTATTTTTTAATTATTTATTTGAAATTTGTTTGCATTTTTTTTAAATGGAACTACGATTGCAATTAATTCTTTAATTTTTCTTCTTCTTATCCTTTTGTTTTATTTAAATAGAAGAATATATTCGTCATTTCACGAAAATTTATTGAGAAAATGGAAAAAAAATTGTATTATGTGCGAAAAAAGTCAACTATGAAGGTATTACGCCAAATAAAAAATAAAGAGTCATTTCGCAAAACAGACAAAGGTTGAGGGAGTTTTATGTCAATTACCCAAAAAAATTCTAAGAACCTTTTAAGTGTAGATACAACCTGAAACTAGAGACTAACAAGTCCGTGTGATACTTATCGATGATAGAGTGGGGGAATGATCATTAAATACAAGTCATTGTGTGGTGTAGTTGTGCATATGAAAAATAAATAAATAAATCGTTTCGAGAGTATGCCATTCAACAACTTATTTTGACATTAAAGTAAAAATTACTTTAGTAGTAAATAATATATCTTATTTATTCTCCTTTAAAAATAAATATTTTATTTATTCCAATTTAGATGATTATTCATTTCAATACTTAAAATAAGTTTCAAGCTTTTTTAGCCAAACATACACAAGTCCAAATATTTCACAAATAAAAATTAGGAAAATGCTTGCAGTGTATTATAACTTACAGAATCTTTTACGGATTGATGATGTATCAAAAAAGTATTATTTTATTTGGTTGATGAGACTTTGATCCAACTAAATATCGATACATCATTTGTTAATTTAAATAAATCTGTAAATTATAATGTACTTGTAGTACAATTGTAAAAATTAACTTTAATGTAATAAATTTGATTTGATCTCGACTTCAATCAAACATGTGCATGTTTTCATATTGTAAATCTTAGTGGTGTCAAATGTTTAACGATATAGACACTTTGGTTCTTCTGAAGTATTTGCCAAAGAATTCAATATAACACAATCTCATCAAGGTTGGAGTTAAATTGATATGAATTGACAACTCTTATTTTCCATCTAGACAAAACAAGTAAAATGGTTTTTGAAAATTCGATGAATCTTTTTGAAGAAACATTTAAGTTTAAATCTTTGAATTAAATTTTCGAGCAAGTTAACTAAATAAATAAGAAATAATTATCACCAGTATAAGTTGATACCTTACTCTGGGAGGAACAATTCGGTGTTTATTTATTTTGGATCATTTTGGCTCTTTATTTTTTTTCAAGAAACATTTATTTATTTCTCATGTATCTTTTATTTAACATATATTTTTGTATGTATCATGGCCCATCAATTCAAATATAATTTGAATAATTTAAAAAAATATAGCATTGAAATATGTAACTTAAATTCAATCCTTATAAAATTAAAATAGAGAGTAAGTTTGATCACTCTATTTTAAAAAGTTATAACATAAAGTCTTTTATATCTTATTTCTAAGCACTGACTCTTTAAAATAGATAGCATTTTTTATTTAGAGTTTCTTGAAGATGCTATAATAACAAAAACAATTAAAATACTCTTTACATGTCACATAATCTATACGTGTCTAGTTTTTTGAAAGTAAAGAAACCGTTTATTTTATTTAAGGTTTGGGGGGAGATGGGGTAGACTAGTGAATGATACTACGGCATAGGTGGTAGCTGGCTGAGTATGTGGCTCATGGTAAGCATTACTAGTGTTAAGCCCATGTTTGATGGACATTATTTTGAGAAAATTGAGTTTTAAATAATGATTTTTTTGAAGAATGTCTGACTAAAAAGTAGAATTTTCTTTAAATTTACGTACAGAATATTTTATTGTGTAAATTTGTATTTGAAAATAAGTATAAGAATTAAAGAGTTTTGAAATAATGATTGTCGAACATGGGCTAAATATGGGGCTAAAATTTTAATTATAAATAAATATTTCACTTTTAAGTTAAAAATTAACTTATATGTAAGAATCATTCACAAGTAAAATATCACTTACGAATCAAAAATTAATTTAATAAATAATGAAAATTTCACTAAGTGCATATATAAAAAAAACTTTTAAAAGCATTAGAAAATAAACTCTTTAAGCATAAGATGGATTGTTTTAAAATTCGTGTATTAAAAATCACCCAAAATCAGATCCCGGCAAAAATCAATGTTTAAAAAAAGTCCACATAACAGGTATCCCAAGACTTCCAAAGAGAACACAAAAGATTGATAGTTCAGTGCCCAAACAAGTTTTTTACCCATGGGAAAACCATGGAAAATTACAAAGACATACATATGAAATAGCACTTCTACTTGTCGGGTTTATTTATAGTAGTATAGCATCATATCAGGACCATACTTATTGACTTGTTCTATTCAATCGGACGGATTTCAACTCCTTTGACGATAAGACCAGACTTTGGATTAAGCTTGTTCGTCTCAAAGAGTCGCATTTTTATCAAGCCTTCATCTCCCTCGTCATTGGTGAAATCTCCAAGTTTAATCTCTTGCCACCCATATTTTAGAGGTTGTGGAACCTGTCCAAATTCATTAGCTTGTTTTTTATTGACAAGGAATACAGTGGCACCCTGACCATCAACACCATCAACTTTGTCCACGACATACCTAACTGCTGCTTTGGCTCGCTCTAGCCCCTTCGACCCTTGTTTGAGTTTGAACACAAGATACGCACCAAAACTTGTATTTTTACGTAATTTCTTTACATCTATCTTCGCAATAATATCCAGCAAAGTCGCATTTCGGAGCTCGGCCACCACAGTGCTATGCAACCAAGATAGAAATTGCTCATCATCATCATCAGTGAAGTTTACAAATTGTTTATCATTATTCATTTGTACGTGTACATAAACCACCTTGTCTATATTATTAGAGACGGGATAAACATATTTACTTCATTAGATAAAAGAGGAAAAATAATAATCTACATATTGAGAGAGAGAGAGAGAACCTTGTGCAGCCTGGAGGATGAGTCCATACCCAGCATCGTGGATCCTCTATCCCCGTAATAATAAGCTCCCGCGCAGGTATCCACTTGCTCTGCGCAAAACCAACGTTAGTTGTAAGAACAAATGTCTATATATTTTTTAATTAAACAGAAAAAATGTTTCTAGTTTTAAATATAATCTACACGAATTAGACACAAACGTAAAAGTTCAATACAAGGATGAATATATAATATACCATTGTACTTTGTATCAACGCCTCTCCTTCTCCCTTATCCGTCTCACTCGATGAATCCGTCTTTATCGTAATATCATGTATATATAGGGATATGGAAATGCATATAACTTAAAAAGCAGAAGATGGTGAATGTGGAATATTATGCTTTATCCACCACTTTCTTTTCCCTTGTCTCTCTCGTTATGAGAATCCACTCTTCATATAAGGATAAATACGAATAATCGAAATCAAATCATTCGAGCATTTCGTGAGTGTAGAATCATTCGAGTATCAAAGATAGTTCTGTCAAGAATCCACGTTAAGAATCAACTTTTTGCATTTATCATTTGGTTTGATTAAAGAGAATCTAGAAAAGAATAATGCATGCTTTCTAAAAAAATAATGATATCTAGTGCTATACTAGAATACCAATATAGGTAAATGGAAAAATATAATAAGTACAATTAAGTGGATTCTATATTCTTACATTTAATTAGATATAATAGAACCTAGTGAAACTTGTTGATGCTCCAACTAGATCGATTTTTGTCAACTCCTAGTAATAAAAATTGCACCAAGCCAGTTTTTGTCCACCCCTATCACAAGAAAATTGGTGAATCAAGCTTGGAATTAATTGGTACTACTAAAATGATCTTTAATAAAAGCAAGATTTGAGTTTTGACCCCGTAGATTTACAGATTTACGTATTTTTCACATTCCATTTTTGTGTTTATTATTTGATAAAGGCTAAATATATTCACACAATATTTTTTTACAAGTTTAACAGGTTTTAATTGCATGAAATGTTTATAACCTTCATTCATTGTTACATTTATGTTCCTAACTTTGTGAAATCTCATTTTTATCATCAACCTTCCACTAATTAGTAAATTCATTTTTTTTTTGTCCAAAAATTCCGTTAAAGAGTTAAAAAAAAAACAACTAATTTGACCCTCGCGTATTTTGAATAAGCAAAAAAGTACAAAAAATACAAAATTATGAGTAAATATTTGTCCCTCGTTTATAAGCAAGCAAATATAATTTTTTTTTTTTACCGAAATCATCATTAACCCAAAATATTCTAATTAAAGAAAAAATAACGATAAGAATGTGATAAAAATGTTAACAACCAAAATCTGAAAGATCTTTAAGGCAAAGTTCAACCCGTTGCTAAGAATGACCGCCCCAATATAATTGGAAAGTCTCGATCGTTTGGTATGTCCAGTACAATGAAGTCCATCGAAAATATTAAATTTCCTACTTTTATGAGCACATCCTCAAATTTACCACAAGGTTTTGAAATTGTTCTATCAGCTAGTTGTAACTTTATTGATGTTGATTTGATTTCACCCAATTCCAATTTTCTATAAACAGAATATGACATTAGATTTATACTTGCTCCCGTATCACACAATACATTAATAGCACAAGAATTTTCAATGGAAATAGGCAAAGTAAAACTCACTGGATCTTTCAATTTGGGAGGCAATTTGTTTTGTACTCTTGCACTACTTTNCAGAATATGACATTAGATTTATACTTGCTCCCGTATCACACAATACATTAATAGCACAAGAATTTTCAATGGAAATAGGCAAAGTAAAACTCACTGGATCTTTCAATTTGGGAGGCAATTTGTTTTGTACTCTTGCACTACTTTTCTACGTTAATTCCACAATTTCAAACTTCGGAAGCTTTCTTTTCTTTATCAACATCTCTTTCAAAAATTTTGTATAGGTTGAAATTTGTAATATCGCATCAATCAACGGAATATTGATCTGAAACTTCTTAAAAATATCAAGAAAATTTTTAAATTTTGTGTCTTGTTTGTTCT
>CAIGRN010158436.1:7439-42332 GCA_903798345.1 Fraxinus anomala
AAAAAAAAAAAAAAAAAAAAAAAAAAAAAAAGCAGTTTTAAATTTTTATTCTAATTTTGTTACTGTAACGTAACTATTAAAATATGAAAATTACGCCACTCGTCTCCCATATATAATCCCAAATCTTTAGAAAATGAGCAAATTGGTCGTCAACCTTTCCAACTAGTTTGAATTTATCGAAATATTAAACATTAGATTGCAAATTACATGAATATAATCATGATCCTGAAAAGATACACCTCATTAAATGTAAGATTATAGGAAGTTGAATGAAAATTATAGATTTGCGTTGAACCATCTCGTCTAAAAGTTTAAATTATTAAAAAGAGATACAAAAGTATTTTAAAATTAGAAAAAACCTGTATGTTTTGAGCAAGCCAAGGCCCCTGTAGAGCTCCACAAATGCCCCTCTAATCATCTTTTCTGCATATTGTATCTTCTTTCTGTTAATGAATTCTCCTGTGCTGCTGCCTAATTCCTTCTTGGAGTTGTTCACTAAATCCTCCCAAAGCATTGACGTGACAGCGGCTATGGTGCGCGATGGTGTTGTTGCCGGAATATCGATTCTCAGGGCCATCTTCGGCTTCCCTTTCTTCGTCTTTGCTCGTGTTGTGGTGGCGGAATTAATGAAATTTATGCCATTCTTCTCCAACGCTGCAACAACATCATCTTCTGTTTGCGAATCCTTCCGGCTGTCACAGTATTCACTTTGGCTTTCTGCATAATAATTACTTATGAGTGAAAAAGTTACTTATTTTAGTACTAATGTAAAGAGTTAATAATATACCCTTTACGAACACAAGCTTTAAGTAAAAGACGATCAAATATAATATCAAGACGACAAAATTCTTAGAATCCATACATCGTAATTAATGTTTGTAACGTTGTGTGTATAATGCACGATACAACGTAAATACTCGATACCTCAAATTTACACTTCTCAATCAAATTTAAGGTTTGACAAAATCATTGTAAAATAGAAAAATCGTAAATAAATAAAATTAGTGATGAAAAGATTGATTGTGATACAATTAGTGGGCTTTGACATGCTATTAACTCAACAAATAAGTGCTGCTTTAAATTATATATGTAGCCCACTCAACTATTAGTGCATTTGTAAGGCTGAAAAAGATTCAACTAAGACCTTTTTACTTAATTTATTAATTACTCCACAATACAATACTTTATGGAGTATTTTCTTTCTTTAAAATTAAAAGCTAGTGTTTAGCACTATTTTTTGTCCTTCTGTTTGTATACAATAAAATTATTCATAATATATCGAATTTTAGAAAAAAAAAAATTATTCAGTTGAAATTTGTTGAATCACTTCGTTTAAAAGTTTAAAATGTAAGAAGTAAACGTCTTTGTTTATTTAAATTCCTCGTGTACACGTATGATTATTTAATTAAAAGCATGAACGTGCTCAATTTTCAGACATTGAGACTTCACGTCTTTTGTATGTTTTCATATCATGTTGAACTACATATTCCTTCAATGAA
Source organism: Fraxinus anomala (assembly GCA_903798345.1). Classification (NCBI taxonomy): domain Eukaryota; kingdom Viridiplantae; phylum Streptophyta; class Magnoliopsida; order Lamiales; family Oleaceae; genus Fraxinus; species Fraxinus anomala. The sequence continues at coordinate 8,939 of CAIGRN010158436.1, forward strand.
GATATGATAACTCACCCGAGAAATCTGAGTTCCGGCCAAATGATGAGCTGGTAGGTGAAAGGAAGCCGGAGCCCGTTTTAGCAGCCAAATTTTTCCGATGCCGATCACTGAGAACCCTCTTGAGATCGAGCAAAATCTGAAGCTGCTTATTCAAAATCTCCCCTCTTTCTAGAAACTCAGTTTCCTTATTCTCATAAAATTGGTTCACTTTGTTAAGTTCATCATCTAATGTCTCGAAAAACACCTTAACCTATACAGAACAAAAATTTCATACATAGTAAAACTTTTACGAGTATGTTTGATATATAGTACTGAATCGAAATAGAAAGCATGACTCACAAGCTAAAATCTTCTCTTTCTTCTTTTTTTCCTTTTTTTTTAATAATGTCTAATACTGCGTAACCCACTATACGAAACTCGATTGGAAGTGCATCGTCATTTATTAATTAATTACCTCGTCTTCCTCTGAAAAGAGATGAGCAAGTTCAGTTTCATAAATTTCTTCTTCTTCTCCATCTGTTCCTTCTCTAAATTTTCTCTTGACCTGTAATCAAGAAATTAATACTAATTATTATTTACTAATTAAGTTTCTCCATGTCCTTTTAGGGTAGTTATATTTGTTTCGCTTCTTCACGATAGTTTTATGATGCAAGTGACATTAAACCAATTCCAAACTAAACAAACCAGAAAGTGCAAACTTTATGATATCACAAGCAAATGTGTTGTGAACCGTTAAAAAAAAAAAAAAAGAAAAAAAAAAGTCTATTTAAATGAAACAGAAAAGAAACGGGAAAAAGGAAGAAGAATAAGGCTTGCCATGTATAGTAGTTGATGTTGAATCACTTGATTTAAAAGTTTAAGTCGGTAGATAAGATTACACACGTAATTTTATCTTCAACACGCATACTTACATGTAACAGAAGTTCATTTTTTTTTCCAACCAAAACCTGACGTGTGGACAATTTTATTAAGTCCCCGTTTGGTAGGTATTAGAATCAAGATTTTAGAGCCTGTTTGAGTCCCCTTTTTTGGGCTTAGAATGCATTTTGAAATAGTAAATTGATGAAAAATACGTGGTTAAAAAATAAGAATTTTTTTTGATTTGCATTTAATATTATTTTAATAAAAAAATGTGTGGTTGAAAAGAATAGGAAAAAAATGTATTTTGAAAATAGTCGGGATCAAATAAGGACTTAATCTAAAATCAAAGTCAACAATGAATTTTAACCACACATTTCATGGGTTCCACAATGTTTTAACCACACATGTCATCAACTTTTATCAAAATTTGTTAAAAATATGATTTTAATTCCCATCATACAAAGGCTAAATGCGTGGATGCTAAATTTGAAACTATGCTCTGATATCCTGTTAAACGGTTTAATTCGATGTATATTATTTAAAATTTATCTTCAATAGTTAAAAACATCCAATTTATTGGAATAAAAATAATACATGCCATTTTTATATTTATATTTTAAGGGTCATTAGTGGCAAAGTTTTCCGGTTACGTTATTTCTTGCAACGGATTTTAAATTGAAAATTATTTCGATTTAGACAGTGAAATTAAACATATGAAGGCCAAAATCACATATTCGGTAAATATAAAAACAATAATCAACTATTTCTTTTAATAATTTTAACCTTTTAATATTCAACTCAATAAAACCTTGGTTTTCTTAAAGTTGCATAACTTTATATTTCTTTCATTTTATTAACAAAATAGGCAACCTAATGTGGTAGATTTATCCAAAACAACAATATTTGTACTGCCTAGAAAACAGCATACTGTACACAAACATGTAACATAAAAGGAACAAACTATTAAATTTAATTAAATTCAGATATAAATACCTGAATAATTTCAGGTGCCTCATCCTCTCCACCACTGTGAAACCTGCTGGTGATTTGATTGAAAACACGACGAATGGGGTCGAAAATGGAGATGCCGAAATCACAGTTGGAGTCTGGAGCATGCTTAGGTTTCCTAGCCACCTTAATCTTTTTGACGTGTTTCTTCAGCTGCCAATAATTCACGAATGCATCTTTCCATTCTGGAATGAGCTGCGCTTCCAGCTCCTTGGAGAATTTCACCATGCTATCGGCCTGACTGGGAGGCGGCCGCCAGAAAAAGGTGGACGAAAACCGGAGGAAGGAGGAGGAAGAGGAAGAGGAAGAGGAAGAGGAGGAGAGTTTGGAGGCATGGAAGTGATATTAGAGGACTATATAAATAGAGTAAAAGTATTTAATTTAAAATAAAAAATAAAAGAGAGATAAAGAGGGGGACAAAAATTGATCGTGTCTGCTCAATTAGTAATTTCCTAGTTGTAGAATTTGTTTAAATCTGGGAAAAAAAGCAAAAATTAAATGCTAGTCTTTTTTTTCCCATTGATTTCCCATTTCTTGATTTCACTTTAATACTTTCTATATATAGAAAATAATAATTTGTAAATAAAATAAACCCTCTTCTAAATAATTAATATTTACGTACCAGTAATCAAGCCTAATCTCTTGACCAATATAATAAAAACTTCTCACTATTGACATGTCACATTAGCATGAAGAAATTTTGATCATGTCCACTGAAGACAGATGATCAATTCTAATATATTGGGACTAAACAATTATAGTTGAGAAAAAAGAGCAAACTTTTATATATCACTATTTTTTCATCACTTTTTTCGTTTTTTGCCTATTATTTTTAATTTTTTTAATTACAATTAATTTCTGTTTAGATAGCTTACCTTTTAAACAACTTTGCGTACACAAGTTCTAATAACCAAATATAGAAAAGTGGTCTATGACTCAAAAGTATTACAAATTAAAAATTAAGCCTATTTTTGGGTGTGCTTGTACTAATTGATATGCACTACGTTTTGTGATTCCAAAAAATAAAAATAAAAATAAAAATAAAAAATTGAGTCTTAGCCAAATCTTTGTAACTTCTATTTTATCTATTTTTTTTTTTAAAAGCAGCTTTTAAACAAAACTCAAATACTAAATTTTCTACATATTACCAAAGATTCGAAACATTTTATACTTCAATAATGAAATTAAATAACTCAAGCTCAAAAGTGATCGTTAAAAACACAATAAATCTGTCATAAAATCAATGTTCTAAAAGGCGTAATGTGTGGATATGGGTGAAGGCCAACCTATGAGTTAGACGAGCTTAGGCGAGACATATGCGTAAAAAACTTTTTCTTATTTTAATATTATTTTAATTTTTAATCAATAAAAAATATTTAATAATTAAAAATAATACATATCAAACATCTAAAACAGATTTATGGAAACTTTATACATTTTTTCAAAAATGTCTAACAAAAAAATAAGTTTAAAATATAAATCAACCTTTAAATTTGAACTTAAAAAAATGTAAAAGAATAAAAAAATAAAAGAAAAGATATTAATGCGCGCCTAGACATGCATTAGCCGTCAACGATTGCTGTTGACCGCTAAATAAGACGTCAAGCCACTTGGCTTGACGTTTTCGTTGTGTATCGCCCATAAATGACGCATTGACGATGCTTAAGCGCGCCTTTTAGAACACTGCATAAAATACCAATTTTACACCCTCATAATACATACTTCAGTGCAGCATGGTGTTGGCAGTCTCTTCTAGGATTGGATAAACAGTGACCATGTCTAAGTGGAATATTTTCTTAAACATCCAATTAAAACTCAAAGCGTAAAGTATATAAGAAAATTATGTGAAAGTTGTATTTTTCATTCCATTTATGATGAATTTATATAATTTTGTGGAAAACCAAAATACATTTATTATGAACATAGGTAAATATTTTATGAACTATGAATATTAGTGAATTTGGAAACTGAAACATTTATATCGTTTGGTAACTCTCCAAATTAAATTCTCTTAAAAATTTGAACGAAAACGTATCACAAAATTTGACTTATATTTGTAACAACAAAAGAAAAAATTTATAAAGCACCCATAGGTTAACAACCCACTAAAAATTGTCTCTTAAAAATAAACCGGGTTCACTGTTTTTAATTGGTTTTCTCACGTGGATGAATAGGAAAGATTGAGCAATCAAATCGGCCGAGTCATGAATAATTCGGTCGGCTTTTTATTCAGTATCCCAGATCCCACTCCATATGTTAAATGGAACTTTCTTTGTCCCCATAGACATGACACAGTGATAAAGAAGGAGAGTTCTTTATAGAGTATCGGAAGTTTGAATCCCCACGACAGTTGGAAGATAACTTTTATGTTGGAAGACAGACGTCATATGGTGGAGAACCACTGAATGTCCGGTCAAAGTGGTATAAGCTGCGATCGCATCCAGATTTACCTGAGTGGCGAATCAAGGGGAAATGCCGCCACCCCTCAGGATTAGTCTGGCGAAACTTGGACACCTGAATTTAAAAAAAAAAAAAGATCAAATTTTTAGTAGATTTGATAAAAATTAATGAAATATATGGTTGAAAAAGTTGTGAGATCTATAAAATATATGATTAAAATTTATTTATAACTTTGACTTTCTATCGAAATACTAAATAAGACGATAATGGAACTTTCTTTACTGTAAAGTACTAAAACAAGAATATATTTCTAATTAATAAATTTTATTTTTTGATTTTTTTGTAACATAAATTAATGGGAGTGAGAAGCACTTAAAAATGGCATTAACGGTGGATTCTTAAACAAGTTTCAATCCTAATAGGATTGCACCATCTTCAGCATAGACAAAATGTTTTTGGTGATTTATATATTTTTTTATATACGCACTCGAACACGTTTAAGTGCGCTACAGAGCATATAAGTTTTTTTTTTTTTGATATGTTATATTTTTTGATAGGAAAAAATGCGACAAATAACACATTTTTTATTTTCAAATATGAAATCGTTTCAAAATTAGTTTTTAAAATAATTATGTAAAAGAACAATTATAATGTGAGAAAAACTGTACTAATTGTAGCTTAAATTTGTTTTATATCAATATTATGCTCATTTGATAAATAAATAGTTTTAATTCATCGGCACTCGTAAGTAAAACTTTAACCCTATGAAATTTTAGTAAAATAAATAATCACTCCTCATTAATAAAGTATTTTCCTAGCAAATTCAAAATTGAAGTAAATGATATTAGTATTATTGAAAATTAAATGTTATTTGTACATCATTGTTGAAGATAAAATAGTTAGATTTATTTTCATTAAGAAAATATTCTGATCTCACTGATGAAGAGTTAAATAACAAGAATTAGTGCCAGGAAATTGAGGACGGACACAACACTTCATCTATTATTTTTAAGAATATTTATGTACACGAAGTAAGATAATTAAAATGGTCGTCGATATGTTAGCGAATTGGTCCACTAGAAAAACGGGACTTCATAAGTTCAAGGGATCTCGGAGATTGGAACAGTGATGTGAACCCACATAGCGAAAAATTACGAAACTCACAAATAGATTGAAATCGAACCCAAGAAAGTCAAATGACCAAAGTTTTGGATTTGATTCGAAAAATAACAAATCAAAATAACCAACAAAACATAATTGAATGTTGACCCATTTGATTGATTATTTGGGAATGTCACCCGATTGATTTGAACGCCACAAGAACGATTCTTGATAAGTTCGCAAATTGTCCAATAAAGAACAATTGATTGAAAGCAAATTGCCTCGCAAATAATTCTCAATAATGTAATGTGTTTTTCAATGAAAAATGAAAAAGCCTATTTATACTAACCCTAATCAAGTTAAAACCGTGCATAATATTTCAAAAATTACAAAATTATGGTAAGAATATAATTCTATAACAATTAGGAAATCCGCAAAAAAGGAAAAATATTGCCTCGTTTTTGGCCTATGCGACCGCATGGTATAGTTGGTTGCGGTCGCATGGTTCAAATGAAATGCAGCCTAGAATTCCCTGCATTAATTCATGTGGCTGCATGGTGTTTTTACTGTGCGGTCGCATGAAATTAAATTTGACTCCTCTTTTTCTTGTGCAGAATTTCGTGCGTTTCGGGATTGTACTCATTGACGGAAATTCGACACCTAAGCTGAAAGTTATGCACATTTTCATCAACGCTGCTCGTTTTCATGGCATCCACTTTCGTCCACTTGAATTAAGTTGCTCCAACCCGTTTCGACTGTCGACCCCAACACAGAACTTGCTCCTTTCTTTGCCAAGATTACCATATCGTCAACCGTAGCTTGAATGAGCAATCACATTGCCCCTTTCACCCGCTTTGCTCTCGAATGTGTCATCGGACCTCATTCGATAATCAACGGGTCTTTCCCGGGACTTGACTTTGACGCACTCGGCTCCATGGTTATATCAAACAGTCACATGAGATATGAGGGTGGTGGGTACTTTCTCAACAAAAGTTTATGGAGTTGGACTTAAAAAAGTCTAATAAAGCGACAAGAAGCACCTTCTTTCTCAAAATTAACTTTCTCCCTTCTTTATTTAGTTTTCAATATGGCATGTGCATGGCCGCTCATCTAGCTCCTTTTTTGGCCCGGATGTCTGCTTCTGGCAACTAGTTCCGCTAGCACTTGGACTTGGTCTAGTCGAGCTCCAACCACTAACCTCAACCCGTTTTACCCTATATATGACGAGTTGAACTTTGATTTTCAAGTCAGAAAAAATAAAACTTACAAAAATAGACTTAAACTTTGCATCAACTCTTCCAAATTAACGAGTGAGGCAAGTCATTTAATTACTTTGAGTATGAAATTTGGTTTTTACTTCTTCTTTTCTTATAGATTTTTGACTTTTGTTATTTACTTCCTTCTTCTTTGATGTCGTTAACATTACATGAATAACTTTGGTGTGATCTGACTCACGTTTTCATTAGTGGAAACTTGAAATGAGATTTGGATCTTGAATGATTATTACAAGATTAAGTCACTAATTAGTTTTACTTATAAGTAGTTTTGATTAAGTAATTAACACATAATCTGACACAAAATTAGTGGCAGAATGCTTTCGGTGCGTGCAGGAAACAAGTGAATGGATCCATGGCCAGAATATTGCAATTCTTTTTTATATTTTCAATTGGGAATTTAATAGATGAGAAATTGGGACACTGTTGGGTTGTAGTTTTGTAAAGTGCCAAAAAAAAAAAAAAAAAAAATCTAACCACGTACATTCCCTTATAATTATATAATCAGTCTTTGTGTAAAGAAATCGTTCAAATTTATAGCAAGTCATCACATTAACCTTCACGTGTCTAATTTATGAAGCGGATTAAATTATTTTCCAACTTCGATGAGCGTCCGAAATTTGATGAAAGATGTATTTTCATGAATATTATGTAATAATTTAACTAAGATTTGAATAAATTTAATTATTTTGAACTGAGTGTAAGATTATAATATAAGTTTGAAAATCAATATGCTCTTTTACAAAGCCTAGAACCAACTTTTTTCTCAGCCTATAGGTTGGACACCAATGGTCCAAGTTCCTCCGCAAATTATTAATTGTAAGACGTGTTTTCGTTTTCCGACTACTTATAACACTATTCTATTATCTTCGCGAGTTCACTGGAACATTATAATGCATTTGCACTTGTCAGATAAGCTTTGGCCTCAAATTTTGTTAAAGGAGTTAAATGGTGTCAATTGTCATGTAGGCTGAACTATTGGAGTTGTTGACGGCGGACGGTTAAATTAGATATGAATGGGAAATGAGTAATGTTGAGTCCTGAAAATGAGTCAACAGATATCGAGTCCACTCATGTCAAGTCAAGTACGGTTTCGACGTGTTCCTATCGGAATAATGGCGGTTACAAAGTGGAAATGGCCGCGGGAGGTACTTTAACGCGAGAGACAAGAATGTTCGAGCTCCGACGGGTGGACAAGAGCAATCGCGCTAACAACGATCGTCGGGTTGAAATCAAACTAATCAATGTATTAACAAATGGGAATCTGTGGAAGGATAGATATGGTATGTATTGAAATTGTTACGTCGTATATAGAAATTTATAGCTCATGAACATACCAAGAAGATAGAAAACAAACCCAAGTATTTGTATATTTTTCTTCAAGGTTCAAGTCTGTATTTCGAATATTGGTTATTGTCCTTATTCCAATCAATAATCAAACCATCGTTAAGTTACAAAGAGAACCTATTTATACTACCTTGGCTGACGTGGTGATCGTTGGATCAGAACCACGTGGTTTCATCTCCCTAATTGGGACGTTACATCACTGTCTATTCATACAATTAATACTTTGATAGGGGGTCAGCCGCTCTATACAATAGGCTGACATACTGATAAATTTTATTACAAGTGTTACATCACTCGCTTCAGAGAGATCTTCGAAACTTTTACAAATAACAACATCAACCTTGCGAGTTTCGGACGAATTGAGAGCCTCAGAGGAATCTTCGAAGTGGTCCTCTAAGTGGAGAGCTTCGGCTCCTTTCCTTGTTTCTTCAGGCAGCTTCGCCTTTGAGGTAGTGTCTCAGCATGGACTTCGTCCTTACAGTGTAAGGACTTCGGCCTTGTTTGCCTTGTTCACGTTTTAGCCTCATGGGTCTTTATTTGACTTTCTTGTTGATTTTCTGCCTACGTGGCTTGCTACGTGGAATTGTCTCTTTGAGCCTCGGAGGCGAGGAGTAACAATAGTCCTGTAAGTCTAGGCATGATTATTTATATAATGTATGGACTTAATTGTAAAATAATAAAAAATAAGAATAAAGATAAGAATACATTTTGTAGGGAGGGTGGTTTTTTTACCACACCACAATAGTCCCCTAAGTCTAAGTATATTTATTTATGTTATGGTTAAAATTTAGAATATACCATACCTGCCTTTTGCAGACCCTATGTAGGTGTTGTCCGAAGTGGTTTACTTGATAGTATTTCATTATTTGGATTGATTCTGGGAAGGGTTGCCGAAGTAGAGTGACTCCGAAGTTGTATCTTCAAAAGTGCCCTTACATAACCGATGCACTAACTGAAGTGGTTGATCTGAAGAGGGTCAGAGCCTCATATAGCTTCGGATTATGATAATTACGATGCGTTTTAACCTAATGACGTTGAGAAACACGAGGCGTCCTCAATTATGGCACCTCAATGATTTGATGTCGTGATGCGTTTCTAAGAAAAAAAAGCTGAAGCGGTTCGTCTCCCAAAACATACAATCGTCGCCACATTTAATGCACAATGATGGGTGTCTCCTATGTACTTTTGTGAATTTTAGATGCATGAAGGCACGTGACATCGACGTCCTAATCTGGGCCGTAGAAGACGAAGCGTCAGATGTGCTAAGTGGCTCAAATTAGAACTTTTAAATCAATGGTTGGATGACCTAGATCAAGATCCAACGGTCGAGGTTGAGTGGGTCTGCCTATAAAAGGTACAAACTTTTGAGAGAATGTTTTCTACTTTTGCACGAATCTTTTGCATCTCTCTTTTCAAATCTCCCAATTCTTCAAGTATTACCAGGAACTCTCAAGCTTTTCTTCTCGAAATCCTTTAAAGTGTTCTTCTTTGTCGAGTTTTTTGAATTTCTCTCTTCTTTCTTCTCATTGTTTCTGTGATTTCCAGCGTTCCTTCCTTCACAATTATCTTTGAGAAACTTATAATTTTTTTTTGTAATCTGTGAAATTTTTGAGATAACTTGTAAATCGATGGCTTCTTTGAATTTTGATATGGGGGAACGTAGGTATTAGTGAGTTAGCGAGTGAGATGTGTTTTGCAGTCACCAACACGGTCGACCTCGTCAGAGCCGTTGAGGGACGAGGTGCCTCAATTTCTGGGGGTGGCAATGAGGATGATGACATAGCCTGGGGGCAGCTAAAATCTCATCTTCAACAGATCTCACCTATTTAGCCAACCTTAGAGATAAGTATAGAATCCCTTACGACATCGAACTTCTTTTCCCATCTCCTAACGAGTGAGCCTGCTACCCCAGGTAAGGCTGTGTCATCGTTAGTGAATATTTGTTGAAGGCTGTGCTTTGCCTGCAGATCCAACCTTTCTTTAGAGCTGTCTTTAGGTTATACAAGCTAGCTCATACCCAGCTCGTTCCTAATGCCAGGTCCCAATTGGTAGGTTCCTACTTCCTTTGGAAGGAGGCCTCATTGGGCGAGGACATGCCATTGCACATCTTCCAAACGGTATACCAACCTCGATCCTTAGAAAAAGGGGACTCCCAGGGATTCACTGTATCTTTGGGGGTCACACTTCTCTTTTGTGTTATCCATCAACTGATAGGCTCCAAATTGGAGATTCAGCGGGTTCTATCTCTTCTTCCATTTCGAGGATGGAGTGAATTTTGCCACAAAATTGCTAGGGGCTGGCCTTTGATGGCAGCCATTAGCTTAAAAACAATGTCGAACTCCCTAAGTTCCACAATCCACTTCAGTAACCTTATCAAAGCATCAAGCTTCTGTAATACGGCCTCAATTTTCTTGAGGCTGTCACCAAAGAGAGGGCTAATTTTTCCATGTCCGGATAGTGAATCTCTGCTGCTAAGAGTGCTTTGCTGACTCAGTATACGTGTAGCTAGTTACTATTCTCTTCTCTTATTAAAACCGAGCTGATGGCTTCAGAAGTCACTGTTAGGTACAATTGTGGTGGCTCGTGGTCCCTAGGTTTAGAGAAGATGGGAGCCTGTCCCAAGTGCTTCTTTAGCTCTTGTAAGGCTGCCTCACACTCCTCTATCCACCAGAACTTGTTTCCTCATTTAAGGATTTTAAAGAAAGGAAGGAACTTATCTGTTGCCTTAGAGATGAAGCGGTTCAAGGCTCTTACTCGTCCAGTGAGGTTCTGTATCTCTTTCAATTTTTGAGGTGACCTTATTTCAATCAAAGTTTTGACCTTTTCAGGGTTCGCTTCAATGCCTATTTGGTTGACGATGTAGACTAAGAACTTTCCAGAAGAAACTCCAAAGGCAAACTTTAAAGGACTGAGCTTCAACCGATATCGTCTCAGAGTTCGGAAAGTCTCATTAAGATTTTTAACATGATTTCCTACTTTTAGTCTATTCACTAGCATATTGTCTACGTAGACCTCCATGGTTTTCCCAATAAGGTCTACAAACATTTTATTGACAAGTCTCGGGTAGGTAGCTCCGATATTTTTCAACTCGAAAGGCATGACCTTGTAGTAATAAAGACCATTGTCTGTGATGAAGGAGGTATGCTCCTCATCTGCTGGGAACATGGGGATCTGTTTGTATCCAAAATATGTATCCATAAAGCTAAGAAGTTCATGCTGGCAGTCGAATCCACAAGTTAGTCTATTCTAAGAAGTGGAAAGTTGTCCTTAGGACAGACTTAGTTTAAGTTTGAAAAATCTACACAAACTCTCTACTTCCCGTTGTGTTTTTTGACCAACACTGGGTTTGAGACCTACTTAGGGTATATTGATTCTCGGATAAATCTATTGTCCATTAGCTTCTTAACTTTATCCTTCAGAGCATCGTATCTTTTAGGGTTAAAAGTTCTTCTTTTTTGCCTATACGCTACAACCTTTGGGTCGATGTTGAAATGGTGGTAGCTGATCTTAGGATCAATACCTATCATGTTGTCATGTTTCCAGGCATATACATCAAGATTGTTTAGTAAGAAACTTTTCAGCTCCTCATTTGCTTCTATTGACATATTTCTTTCAACCTGCAGGTGCTTTAAGGGATCTTGTGGGTCTGTTCGGAAGCTCTCCAGCTCCTCCATTAGTGTTGTTTGAGGTTCGCAATCAATGATGCGAGGATCCAGCTCCTTCAAGTTAACTGGTTCCTCAACAGCCTTCCCTTCTTCAGGGGCGATATGTCTTTCATAGATAGCCTCTTCTTCAGAGGTTTGTATGACTCCAAAAGTGTTCCCTTCTTTAGGGACGTCGATCATCTCGATATCATCCCCCTGTTCAAGGGTACTCCCTTATTTGGGGACGTCATGCATGTCTAGGTCGGTATCAATGACGTTGATAGAGTTTGGTTCAGCTTTCCTTAGAAAGTTTGAGGGAACATTCTCTAGCACTTCGCTAATCACCTCGGACAGTGGCTGTGCCATTTTCAGTTGGGAACTTCATGCATAGGTGATGTATGGAAGTGACAGCCCATAATTTTTTTAAGGCTGGTCTCCCAAATACTCTATGATAAACATATTGATTATCAATCACTAGGAATTGCATGAAATAGTGAGCAATCAGGGGTTCAATCCCCATCTCTATTGCTGGAGTGATTTTATCCCTTGGAATGATGATGTCTCCTATGAAGCTATACAAAGAGAAATTTATTGGGGTTATCTCGTGTTCAACTTTCATTTTGTTAAAGGTAGTTCCAAAGATGATGTTGATCGAGCTTCCGTTATTCACTAACATTCTTTTCAGTTCGATATGGACCACGACAGACCTTACCACTAGGGCGTCACAGTGTAGATAATGCACACCTGCTGCATCTTCTTGAGTAAAAGTGATTGGTGGGATTGCTTTTTCAGTAGCAGATCGGTTAACTATGAAACTTGTCATACGAGGATCCGTTGCTTCTTTAGCATAATTCCTTTATGCGTTTCTGGATTCTCCCCCCATATGTGGACCTTCAATGATTGTTTATTGTTTCAATTTTCCTGATGGGCTCCTGGCCATCATTTGCTGGGGGGCTTTGTTTTTGACCTTTTCTGGGTCTCTCCGTGTCGTTATCCCTTCTTCTTGGGGGATCATTTCTATTGGGGTGCCTCGGCTCAACGTTCTCAGACTGTTGGGTCTGCCTGGGAGGAGCATCTTTTTGGAAGCGCATTCCTCTTGATTCGTGTTTTAGAAATGTCTTGCGACATCCCAGCAGCTTTTCGTGCAATGGAAATGGGATTGATGGTATGTACAATAATCGGGTACTTCATCCCTATTTCCAGGTTTAGCGCCTCGTCCCCTACCTCTTTCCCTCAGCGGATGCCGTCGTTAGGGCTGATGCTGATGCATTTCAGCATTAGGGTTTACTTTCTCATAGACCAGAGTAGGTACTGCATTGAGTGTTGCTGAGTCTAATTCTTGTCCATGATTCAGGGGGTGCCTGGTGGTCCATCAAATAGGAAGTAGGACCTTTCCCCATTTGCATTTGAGGAGAGAAAAGACCTTGACTGGCCAAGTTTCTATGATCTCTCAATTCCTCATTGAAGATTTCTCACCTTATCATTTCTAATAGGGCATCACAGGTGGCAGGGTCCATGTTTTGCGTGTCTCCTTAAAAAAGAGAGTTCATATTCAAGCCTCCTCTTAAGGCAGTTAAGGCTTTCCCATTTTATCAGTAAAGCGGGACAAGAAGCTTTTCAGCACCTTGACCTATTGTTGTTGCATGTCTTGCAACCGTTGAATGGGCCTTTCGCCCTCTTTGCTAGTAACAAAGTCCTTTAAGAACATCCTTTTGAGGTCCGGCCAGCTCCAGATGCTACCTTCTGGCAACCCTGTATACCAAATTTTAGCTCCTCTACTTAGAGTTAAATGAAAGGCTCTGTACTTCGTAGCTGGGGTGGCACCTTTCAAATTCATATGGGTTTTGAAGCTGTTGATGTGATTCGAGGGGTCACCTCTCCCATCATACTTAGAAATTTTAAGGAGTGTGAAGTGGTTCAGCGTTTTAGCATAACTAATGACTTGTGAAAATGGCGAATGATCATCATCGTCATCTAGGTCACAAGATCTCTGGGGTTCATAAAAATCTTCATCCTCCATTTGGTGTGGAAATGTGGTAGGGAGGGTCCTGCTTCACTCATAGCATGGTCCATTATCTTATGCCTATTTCTAGGGGGAGTGATCCGAGGTTCCTCATGGTAAACTGACTCTTGTCTTTAGTTCCGAGAAGGCTCATGTTACCTATTTCTAGGTATATGAGGAGAAGGATGAGCCTGCCTATTCCTAGGTATTTATGGCGAAGGAGCCTGCCTATTCCTACGCAGGCCCGGACTTATCCTATCAAAAATACTTATTGACCTTTGAGGTTGATCCTCTGGCTCATAATTTGGAGGAAAGTTGTATGGGGCCTCATGAGGTCATTCTGAGGCGTAATTGGTTGATGTATCAACCTTAACTTCCTTTTTCCTGGGGTGCTTCCATCCTAGTATGATGGTGCCCAGCCATTTGGATTTAGACTTCATCTTCTTCATCAGAGTATTCCTTAAGGTTATGGAATGCATTTTCAGGGGCTGCATATGGATGAATGGTGGATCCTCTTCGGCCTTGCATGCTCATCAACATTTCCTGCATGGCTATGTTTTGTTGGGTTATACTTCTCATGTTTTGTTGAAGGCTGGGCTTTGCTTGTTGATTCACCCTTTCTTTAGGGCTGTCCTTAGGTTATACGAGCTGGCTACTTCTCAGCTGATTCCTAATGCTTGGGCCCAATTGGTAAGTTTCTACTTCATTTAGAAGGAGGCCTCCTTGCGAGGACATGCCATTGTACGTTTTCCAAATGGTATACCAACCTTGATCCTTAGGAAAAGGGGACTCCAGGGGATAGTATTTATTGTGTCCTTGGGGGTCACACTTCCCCTTTATCGTAGGTGCCTTCATCCATCAAAGGATGGAATGAGACCTGGTTTTGGGTTAGGAAAAAATGGTAGGAGTGTGAGTGTGACCTCGTTCCACATGTCAAAGTCCTGACCTCATACTCTGACGCCTGTGAGTACATCTTCTACTTCTTAGATTTTTTGATCTCATGAGGTCTAGTACTTACATCTTTTGTGTTTGTTTTACAGGGTCAATTGAGCAGTTTGAGTTCACAGAGTGCGATTGGGATACTCTCACCATGGTCTACAAAATATCCTTGGACTTGCGCGACATCGGTTGTTTGATTCAATCGACTTGCTTTTTTGAAGATTTTGGCTTAATGGCGAAAAGGGGTAAGACGTCTTTACACTTGGGTATTTTTCTTGACGTCTTTTTTCATAGAATCTTACTAACTTTGTTCACTTCTTGTCATGTAGAGAATTTTAATAAGAAGAGGCACCATACTCTCGATATGACAACCATCCTTGCTGCCACGTCCATCAGGAAAGGGGATGAAGCCCTCACCTGATGGAGGAAAGTAGACGATGGACAAAATTGAGAGGGTCAGCAAGGAAGCCTCTCAGGAGGAGGGAAGAACCCCTGTGCCAGATAGGGGGAAGAAGGTTCAGGGTCCCGACCCCCAGTGGTGTAGGTAGTTCAAGGGATGTTCCCTCCACTTTGAGGTCCGAACGGGGAAAACACTGTTAGGTAGCTCAGTAGCTGCAGCTTCTGGGGGGGACAGAAGAGGCCAACTATTGTGGAGCTACAGAGGAAATATTCTACCAAAAAGGCCAGGACTTCTAGTGATTCCACCACTTCAGAAGCTCCCAAGTCCAAACCTGGCCTAGCCACAAGGAAAGATGAGCTCGAATATGAGGTTCTAACCTTTCTTCCTCCTGAAGTCCAGATGGCCACAACAACCTTTCACAAGTATTGGATGGAGAAGTGGCAATCCTTTGTTGAAAAGAATGATACCGTCGACGTTTTTACCACGATGGTGGCCGAAGTGGGGAGGGCCTTTGGCATGGCTATAGAGGCTGAAACCCTCTTTAAAAACCTTCAAAGTAAAAATCGGGGATTCGCCAATAAAGCCTATCAGGCCGAGGAGGTCGCCATCAAGGCCAAGGCAGAAGTGGAGGCCTCGAAGAAACAACAATTTGAGGAGTCAGTGAAGCTTGCCTCTGCCTTAGCAATGATTGAATCTTCGAAGAAAGAGGTCTACCTATCTCAAAGCAAGGTGGTCTTCCTTACTAAATAAGTGAAAACTTGTGATGCCCATCAGAAGATGGCAGTCAAGGCCTTGGAGAAGGCAAATAAAGAGAATGTTGCTCTAAAGGGACAAGTGGGGGAGCTGACCTCCCAAGTGGCTAGCCTCATTGAAGAAGCGGAGAGTGTCAAAAGTGATGCTGAACTTGCCAGTAGAAATGCTGAGATGACCTTCCTAGCCAACTTCCACTTAACTTAGGCGTATCAAATTTTTAGGAAGTATCGGAGGAGGTATGCTTACACTGAAATGATTGAGTGGCTGGAAGTACACACTTAAGGCATCAACACTTCTGATTTGAGGGTCGAGTTTCTTGAAGATGAGGCGGAGAGTCTTAGACTCAAAATCTAGCAGAAGGGGCCCAAGTAATTGAACTTGATGGAGATGTAGCTGAAGAGAATGCTGAGGAAGTGGCCCCTGATGCAATCGTGCCCTTCGTTGCTCCTTAACCCCCACCCCCTTAGGGTGTAGGTCTTGTACCTTTTTAATTTTCGTCAAGTGTAATGGCTTCGGCCCGCCAAATGTAAATACCTTTTTGTGAATTAATAAACTTCTTTTATTCAATACTTGTGTTTTTTTACTTTTTGCATCTTTACCACCTCTACTCAATTCTGATGTGCTTGTCAATATGAATTCAAACAACTTATACTTCAATAATGACGTTAAATCAACTTGATAATTAACATCAGATGTACTATAACTTCGAAAACTTACGAATATTGAAGTTTAATAACACGTAATAAGGTCAGACTCATGTCATTATAAACTTTAGTAACATAATCAAACTTACAAATATTTTACAAGTGTTGGGAGGTCTGACCTATCAACAAAGCTCAAAACTTAAACACAGCAGACTTTGTGCAATTAGATAAACAACATATGAGATCAGACGTATGTAAGACCTAAGTCACATCAGAACTTGGTTTATAGTACTTCGATAATAACTCAAACACTAAAATTTATCCAAGTGTTAGGAGGTTGTGTACCTTTATCAATTTTCGAAGTAGGTTGATATATATGATCCAAGGCACTTTTAGTTTGGTTTTATGATATTGTAGTTTAAACTTTTGCATAAGTATAAGTGGTTCATTTTTCTTTTTCTTCCCTCAACATGGGTTGAGTGGTTCGCTCATGCTGAGGTTTCCTTAACAGGTTTAGTTAAGGGCCTGTGCCTCATTTAATCAATCTGGAGGTGGTCACTTTTTCGATTCAGAGCCTTTTTGGTCAATTTTGTAAGTTTAGGTCGAACCTCTTCATATGCGTGATAGGGACCCTCTTAGTTTGGATCTAGGGTTCCTGAACCATGCTCTTTAGAGAATGGGAACACCCTTCGAAATACCAATTCATTCAAATGAAATAACTTCTTTTCTACTTTCGAATTGTAGTATCTGGTTATTTTTCTTTGATATAAGGCCAATTTTACTTGAGAATTGTCCCTCATTTCTTCAAGGAGGTTAAGCTCACATCTTCTCATTTCTTCATTAGTTATTTCATTGAAATGCATTCGTCGAGGAGATGGTAGACCCATTTCAACATGGCTCATAGCTTCGTCACCATAGGCTATAGAAAATGGGTCTCTCCTGTAACAGTTTTTCTTGTTGTTCTGATAACCCAAAGTACTTGGGGGTAGTTCATCGACCCAATCCCCTTTAGAGGCATCCAACTTTCTTTTCAATGTATACTTGATTGTTTTGTTAACCGGCTCAACCTGCCCATTTGTCTGGGAGTGATGTGGGGAGGAAAAGTATTTCTTGATGCCTAACTCCTCACACATGTTTTTAACCTTCTTGTTGTCAAACTGTTTGCCATTGTCTGAATGGAAAATTCCAAACCTGTAGATGATGTTCTTCCATAGGAACTTGGAAGTGTTGGTCTCAGTAATTTTGGCAAGTGGTTCGACTTCTACCAATTTGGTGAAATAATCGATGGTGACAATTGCGAAGCTGGTGTTTCCTCTTCCTTTGGGAAGAGGTCCTATGAGATTGATTCCCCATTTTGTAAATGGCCAAAGGTGAGATACAACATTCAACTCTTGAGAAGGATGCCTCTGAATAGTAGTAAAGCGTTGACACTTGTCACATTTTCTAACAAATTGTTGCGCATTATTTTTCAAGGTGGACTAGTAATATCTCCGTCTTAGTACTTTTTGTGCTAAGGACCACCCTCCAGTGTAGTTCCCACATACTCCTTCATGGATTTTTCGGAGTACATAATTTGCATGGTCTCCCCAATGCATCTAAGCAAAGGTAATGAGAACCCACGTTTGTACAACACATCATCCTACATGACGAAGTGAGCAGCCTTTCTCCTGAGCTTCTGAGCCTTTTTCTTTTCAAGGGATAGGATTTGCTCTTTGATAAAAGATATTATTGGTTTCATCCAAGTTGGAGTGTCCTTAACTTACATAACAGCCTTGCCAGGGACGATGGAAGATCCAAAAAGATGTTCTATAGGTACAAATGTGAGCAATTTAGAATCTTTACTGCTTGCTAATTTAAATAGTGCGTCGACATGGACATTCTCAGTTCGTAGGATTTGCACCAGTTCGAAACACTCGAAGGAAGGGCTAAATCCATGACCAATTTTAGGTATGCTGCTATAGACCTATCCCTGGCTGAAAAATTATCATGAACCCGACTTACTACTAGTTGGGAGTCACTACTGATGACAAGCATCTTTACTTGCATTTCTTTAGCTAATCTTAGGCCAGCGAGGAGGGCCTCATATTCTACTGCATTGTTGGTGGTTTTAAAACTAAACCTCACAGCATAAGTAAGCTTATGTCCCTCCGGACGGACTAAAACAACCCCAGATCTTGACCTTATCTCTCTTAAGATCCATCAACTGATAGGCTCTAAATTGGAGGTTCGACAGGTTCCATTTCTTCTTTCATTTTTGGGATAGGAGTGAATTCAGCCACAAAATCTGCTAGAGCCTGGCCCTTGATGGTGGCCCTTGGCTTTAAAGCAATGTCAAACTCGCTAAGTTCCACAACCCACTTTAGTAACCTTCCTGAAGCATCTGGCTTCTGTAGCACCTGCTTAAGGGGGAAATTCATCAACACATATATACTATGGGCTTGGAAATATGGCCTCAATTTTCTTGAGGTTGTTACCTAAGAGAGGACTAATTTTTCCATGTCCAGATAGCAAATCTTTGCTACTGAAAATGCTTTGCTGATGTAATATACGGGCAGCTGGTGACTGTCCTCTTCCCTTATTAAAATCGAGCTGAAGGCCTCAGAAGTCACTGATAGGTACAATTGTAGTGGCTTGTGGTCCCTAGGTTTGGAGAGGAGAGAAGCCTGTCCTAAGTGCTTCTTCAGCTCCTGTAAGGCTGTCTCACACTCCTCTATCCACTGGAACTTGTTTTTTCCTTAGAGAATTTTGAAGAAAGGTAGGCACTTGTTTGTTGGCTTAGAGACGAAGAGGTTCAAGGCTGCTACTCATCTAGTGAGGCTTTGTACCTCTTTCAATTTTTCAGGTGACCTCATTTCAATCAAAACTTTGACCTTTTCAGGGTTCGCTTCAATGCTTCTTTGGTTGACGATGTAGTCTAAGAACTTTCCAGAAGAAACTCCAAAGGCACATTTTAAAGGAATGAGCTTTATCCGATATCTTCTCAGAATTTGGAAGGTCTCATTAAGATTTTTAACATGATCATTTGCTTTTAGGCTCTTCACCAGCATGTCTTCCATGTAGACCTCCATGATTTTTCCAATAAGGTCGGCGAACATTTTATTGACAAGTCTCTAGTAGGTAGCAGCATTTTTCAACCCGAAAGGTATGACCTTGTAGTAATAAAAACCATTTTCTGTGATGAAGGATGTATGATCCTCATCTACTGGGAACATGTGGATCTGCTTGTATCCAGAATATGTATCCATGAAGTTAAGAAGTTCATGCCTGGTAGTCGAATCCACAAGTTGGTCTATTATGGGATGTGGGATGCTGTCCTTAGGACATACTTGGTTTAAGTTTGAAAAGTCTAAACAAACCCTTTACTTGCCGTTGTGATTTTGACCAACACTGGGTTTGAGACCCACTTAGGGTATATTGATTCTCGGATAAATCTATTGTCAATTAGCTTCTTAACTGTATCCTTCAGAGCCTCGTATCGTTTAGCGTGGAGAGCTATTCTTTTTTGCCTATGTACTACAACCTTTGGGTCGATGTTCAAATGGTGTCAGCGGATCTTAGGATCAATGCCTATTACGTTGTCATGTTTCCAGGCAAATACATCGAGATTTTTTAGTAAGAAACTCTTTAGGTTCTCATTTGCTTCTATTGACATATTTCTTTCGACCTGTAGGTACTTTGATGGATCCTGTGGGTCTACTAGGAAGCTCTCCAGCTCCTCCATGGGTGCTGTTTGAGGTTCGTAATCAATGATGCGAGGATCCATCTCCTCCAAGTTAACTGCTTCCTCAGCAGCCTTTCCTTCTTCGTTGGGCGATATGTCTTTCACAGACAGCCTCTTCTTCAGAGGTTTGTATGATTCCAAGAGTCTCTTTCTTTAGGAACATCAGTCATCTCGGCATCCTCCTCTTCTTCAGGGATATACCATTGTTCAGGGGAGTCATGCATGTCTCGGTCGGTGGCAACGACGTTGATAGTCCTTGGTTCAACTTTCCTTAGGAAGTTTGAGGGAACATTCCCTAGCACTCCGTTGATCACCTCGGACAGTAGCTATGCCATTTTTGATTGGGAACTTCATGCATAGGTGATGTATGGAAGTGACAGCCCATAATTCTTTTAAGTTTGGTCTCCCAAGTACTCCATGATAAGCAGATCGATTATCAATCACTATGAATTCCATGAAATAGTGAGCAATCAGTGGTGCAATCCCCATCTCTATTGCTAGAGTGATTTTACCTTTTGGAATGATGCCGTCTCCTATGAAGCCATACAAATGGAAATTCATTGGGGGTTTAGCTTGTGGTCAACTTTCATTTTGTCAAAGGTAGTTCTAAAGATGATGTTGATTGAGCTTCCATTATCCACTAACATTCTTTTTAGCCCACAACGGGCCATGATAGCCCTTACCACAGGGAGTCACAGTGTGGATAATACACACCTACTGTATCTTAATGAGTAAATGTGATTGGTGGGATTTCTTTTTCAATAGCGGATCGGTTAACTATGAAACATGTCATATGAGGATCCATTGCTTCTCTAGCATAATTCATTTATGCGTTTCTGGATTCTATATCCGTGACTTGTACACAGTAGGTCATTTCATCAGAAAAAGGTAAGAAGTTTTTTCGCATCTCACCCTGTTGTTGTCGCAGGTCTAGCAACCTTTGAATGGGCATTTCTTCTTCTTTACTAGTAGTAAAGCATTTTAAGAATGTCATTTTGAGGTACGGCTAGTTCTGGATGCTACCTTTTGGCAACTTTGTATACTAAATTTCAGCTCCTCTACTTAAAGTTAAATGAAAGGCTCTGCACTTCATAGCTAGGGTGGCCACTTTGAAATTCATATGGGTTTTGAAGCCATTAATATACTTCAGGAGGTCACATCTCCCATCATACTTAGGAATTTTAGAGAGTGTGAAGTGGTTCAGCATTGGGGCTTTTCTAATGGCTTGTGAAAATGGCGAATGATCATCGTCGTCATCTAGGTCACAAGACCTCTGGGGTTCATCAGAATCCTCATCCTCCATTTGATGAGTTTGGAGAGGTGGTTGGAAGGGTCTTGCTTCACTTCTAGTCCGATCCCTTCTCTTATGCCTATTTCTAGGAGGAGGGATATGAGGCTCCTTATGTTAAACCGGCTCTTTTCTTTCATTCCGAGAAGGCTCCTGTTGCCTATTCCTAGGCATAGAAGGAGAAGGATGAGCCTGTCTATTCCTAGGCATTAATGGCGAATGAGCTTACCTATTCCTAGGCAGGCCCGTGCTTATCCTATCAAAAATACTTATTGACATCTGAGGTTGATCCTCTGGCTCATAATTTGGAAGAAAGTTGTGTAGGGCCTCATGAGGTTGTTCTGAGGTGTAATTGTATCAACCTCAACTTTCCTTTCTTGGGGTGGTTCTATCCTAGTGTGATGGTGCCTAGCTATTTGGCTTTGGACTTCCTCTTCTTCATCATAGTATTCCTGAAGGTTACGGAATGCATTTTCAGGAGATACATATGGAGGATTTGGAGATCCTCTTCGACCTTGCATGCTCATCAATATTACATGCATGGCCATGTTTTGTTGGGTTATACTTATCATGTTAGCAGCCATTATGGCCACTTCTCTGGTAAGCTTAGCCGCCACCCTACCTCCACCTCTAGACCCACCTCGCCTATGCTGTGGGGATCATTGGCGAGCGGCTGGGGCAGCTCGTGAGGGTTCCCCTTCTTCAGGGTGTTCCATTGTCCTTCGAGGTGCATTTTCATCACCACTTGAGTTTTTTTTCCACAAACACTTTTCTCAACATATTTTCCTTTCTTCAAGAAGCTTCGCCTTTGAGGTATTATCTCAGTATGGACTTCATCCTTGCAGTGTAAAGACTTCGGCTTTGTTTGCCTTCTTCGCGTTTTAGCCTTATGGGTCTTTATTTGACTTTCTTGTTGATTTTCTACCTACGTAGCTTACTACATGGCATGTCTCTTTGAGCCTCGGAGGTGAAGAGTAACAAGTAATGATATTCATATTTAGAGATTGCAGTAGTTATTCTATGTGTCAGTTTTTTATTGCGACATTAACTTGTTACAAAATCGATCTCCTATCCACTATGAGCAGGAGATTAGTCCTGTAACTTTTTATTTAAGATAGCAAAATTATAGAAGATTAATGTCTCAAATGACAAGTTGTTATATAAGATGTTTTTGAAAAATAAAATAAAATTTAAGGGTTGACTTTGACATAAATTTTGAGTGAGACCCATTTGTTTATTTTGGAAGTTCATGATTGACTTGTATTCTCCTTCGTAAGAATATCGAAATCATATATTTACTTGCCAAAAATGACGCTTGAGTAAATGAAAAATTGGAGTTCAAAGTGAAGAATTGGAAGAGGTTTTGTGCTGAGGGGAAACTAGTTAAAGTCATCACAGATAAGAAAATGGATAAAGGTACCCACTTTAAATATGATTACACTTTAGAAGAGTGTAATCATGTGTAGCATAGAGGCTTTCTCCACGTGCGCGCAGGGGGTATAAATCACGGACCGAAAAATGTTTCAGACCTTGAACTTATGTGCGGGCGCAACCTGCGTACACATATGTCGGACCGAATGGACCAAAACCTTTAAGAAGTCAACGTTTTGCCTTCATTTTCTGTCAAAGTCTTGGTGGTGATATTGTTCAGATACTAGTCAGTTCATCGGAGTAGCATTTGTGGTACTCAGACTCTACTGATTTTTCGTTATATCCTGGGGAATAGATGCTCAAACTAAACTTCAGGTACCTACGGTGAGGAGATGAATCTGTTTTAAGGAAATTGTGTTCACACGGGCCACAGTTTTAAAGTTCATTTGATTTTTAATTCTTGCAATTTATATTACTTATTCTATTTTATTTTTATTGTGATTAATAAAATTATTTAATCTGTAATATTTTTGGCTAACCGATATTTGTTTATACTGTATCTTTACAATCGGTATATGTCTATACGGTAAGTTAGACGCACATGCGATATGTTTAGAAGTTCGATTTTGATACGAAAAATTGAAAGTTTGCATATCTATAAGAAACATCTATAGTTAAATTAGGTATGGATTGTATACTTATTTGAAATTTCGAATACCTATTAAAAGTGCTGTTGAAATTTTAGAGACCATTTTTGCATTTTAGCATTCTTCATGGGCTAAAATTAAGCAAATTACAAATAGATACAACAAATGAAATCTAGAAATTCATTTAATTATTTTGGAAAATTTAGGCAAGTACAGAGGAAAAGAGATCATAAGTACTTTATGAACATTCAAATGATACCATCATTCCTATTGAAAGTGTGTACTCTTTGGACGATCATCCTGTTGAAAAACAAAATGGACTGTTTCTTCTTGAAACATTGATATAGACCATGAAAATTCCATCATATTGTTTCAATCTGCATTGATATGGTTCCACTTGACAACAAATGGTACTACTTCTAACCAAGCGTTAAGATTTGGCAATTTCACCCTACCATCAAGAAGACTTGCTTGCTAACTAATCAAATCAATATCTAGCCAAGAATTGTTGGAAAAATTGGTTTTTATTAGTTACTTTGACCAAATTTTGATCAATTATTCTAGTGGGTCCCGTTAGTTGGACAAAATATTTCTTTGACCGAGTGTGTTCTACTCCATGAGTAGATTAATGTAATGTATTATTTTTCTCAAAATTAATTTAGGGTGAATGAGAAATTAAGATCAAAAGATGACCACTTGAAGTTGAAATAAAATAAAATAAAAATTGGCGGAAAATTGAAAAAGTGTCAATCCCACATAGGAAAGCTAGAAAAGTATAAACTACTTTATATTGCTCAAGTTTGAAACTTGGGTTTGGGCCTCAAGGAATACCAATAGTCTTTGAAATGAAGAGAACCTATAAGCTAGTCGGTTGGGCCAAAGCCCACACACATGCACCACCCTTTATCCGACCAACCGGTCTGCTTGGCCGTAGTCGTTGTATCTTGGGAGACGAGTGAGGGAATACCATCGCACCAATGCGGGACATTATAATCTTAAGGAGAAAGAGTCGAACTCTTACCTTGATCATTAACATTTTATAGCATTCACTTTTTTTCACGACATTATTCTGCCCAAATCAAAGTCTCGATGATATAATTATTTGTTAACAATCTTAAGATGATAATGGCAAGTAATACTGCATCTCGTACCCCTAATAATGCTCACGGGGAGAATTAGGAAAATTCGCTGGAGTGAATTTTAAGAGATAGCAATAGAAAATGTTGTTTTGTCTCACGACTCTGAATTTGGAAAAATTCTTGAGTGAGAATATGCTCCAACTATTGAGAAGGAGGAAATAGATTCTAAAAATGAGCACCATTCGATGCAAGGAGTCATAGTGACTTCTTGTGCAGGAGCTATATCCTAAATTATCTTGACAACACACTATATATAGTTCGGTCAAGATAACTAAATTACTATAGAATTCATTGGAAAAGAAATACAAAACGGAAGATGTCAGATTGAATAAATTCGTTGTAGGTAAATTCCTGGATTCAAAATGGTAGATTCTAAAACAATGACGAATCAAATCCTAGAGCTGCAAATCATCTTGTACAATATACTTACAGAAGGTATGAAACTCTGTGAGTCATTTCAGGTTCCTGCGATTATGGAAAAATTACCACCAATGTGAAAAGATTACCAAGTATACTTGATCGAGGAAGACGGATTGTCTAACGTCGTGTCTGAACTAATGTTCTCAACTGTTGTATTTGAAGCAAAAATGTTGGACAATCAGAGAGAATAGTTCGTTGATAATGGCGGTACTCGTCACGTTTGTGCTGATAAGGAAATGTTTTCATCTTACCCTCCTATCAATGGATGACAACTATTCATGGGCAACTCGGTAACATCAAAAAGTTGTTGGTCTAGGTAAAGTAGTGCTGAAGATGACATTAGGGAAAGAAGTAATAATCATCGATATGCTGCATGTTCCTGATATTCGTAAAAACTTGGTATCTGGAGCTTTGTTAAGAAAGAGTGAATTTATGCTAGTATTTGAAGCTGACATGTTTGTACTCACCAAAAATGACATATTTGTAGGCAAATGGTACTTAGCCAATGGGCTATTTAAATGAATGTAATGCCCGTACTTCGTGATTTTGATATTAATAAAAATGAATCTCCTGCTTACTTGATTGAATTTTCTAAATTATGGCATGATAGGTTAGGACATGTAAATGTTAATACTTTACATAAATTAGTTTGTTTATTTGTTGCTTTCTATTTCCTTTTATTAAAATCATCGGTTTGAAACATGTGTAGAGTCCAAATTAGCTAAAACACTGTTTCATTCAGTTGATAAGAACTCGAATCCTGTAGAACTAATTCACAGTGATATTTTTGATTTAAAGTTTGTGCAAACTAGAGGAGGTAAAAAGTATTGTATTACTTTTATACACGATTGCACAATGTACTGTTATGTCTATTTGCTAAGGAGCAAAGGCGAGGCCTTATAAGTATTTAAACAGTACAAAATGAGGTTGAGAATCAACTAAGCAAACGAATAAAATTGTTTGTAGTGACAAAGGTGAGGAATATGGAGCATCGTTTGAAATTTTTTGTTCAGATTCTAGAATTATTCATTAAACTATAGTTACTTATTCACCTCAGTCGAACGGTATTACATAACGTAAAAATCATACTTTGAAAGAAATGATGAACGCTGTGTTGATTAGTTCTGGTTTACCTAATTTGTGGGAAGGAGAGGAAGCAATTCTCTCAGCTAACCACATTTTAAATAAATTACCACACAAAAGTAGGAACGAAACTCCTTATAAGTTATGAAAATATTATAAACCCTCGTACAAATACTTAAAAGTGTGGGATGTTTGGCTAAGATAGAAATACCAAAGCTTAAACAAGTTAAAATATGGCCTAAAACTATCGATTGCATATTCATTAGATATGCTAATAATAGTAGTGCTTATCAGTTCTTCTTACATAAGTCTGACATTCCGGATGTACATGAAAATGCTATGATTGAATCTAGGAATGTTGTATTTTTTTAGAACAAATTTCCTTGTAAGAATAGGAAAGAGATAAGTTTGCAAAAACGAACTTATGATTCTACAATTGGTAATCATCAAAGTGATGAAGAATCAAGACGAAGCAAAATGACCAAAACATTTTTTAAATTATTTGTTAGAAAAAGAACCTAAGACATTCAATGAAACAATGTCTAGTCCAGAAGCTCCATTCTGGAAAGAAGCTATCAATAGTGAAATTATTTTATTATGCAAAATCATACTCGGGACTTGGGAATTGGTAAATCTCCCATCTGGTAACAAACCATTAGGTTATAAATGGATTTTCAAAAGAAAATTTAAGACTCATGGATCAGTTGATAAATGTAAGGCCAGATTGGTAGTTAAAGGATTCAAACAAAACGAAGGCCTTGATTTTTTTGATACATACTCACATGTGACAATGATAACATTAATTAGAGTATTAATTGCAATCGCAACATTGCATAATTTGGAAATCTATCAGATGGACATCAAAACAACTTTTTTAAATGGTGAGTTAGAAGAAGAAATTTACATGGAACAACCAGAATGGTTCATTGCCCCTAGACAGAAGAAAAATGTGTGCAAACTCGTTAAATCGTTATATGCACTAATGCAAGCGCCAAAACAATGGTAGGAAAAAATTGACAAAAATATGTTATCAAATGGTTTTAAGACTAACGAGTGTGATAAATGTGTTTATATTAAAACCACACCTTATGAATATGTAATTGTATGTCTGTATGTTGATGACATGTTAATTATGGGTAGTAATTGTGAAATCATAACAAATACCAAGAAAATGTTGACAAAACAATTTGACATAAAAGGTATGGGTATGGTAGATATAATATTTGGAATTAAAATCCTTAAATTATCTGAGGGACTTGTCCTATCTCAATATCACTATATTGAGACTGTACTTAAGGAGTTTCATATATATGATGAAAATCCAGTTAAGACATCTGTAGACTTAAGTCTACAGTTGGCCAAACATAAAAGTGAATATGTATCTCAATTAGAGAACTCTCGGATAATTGGCAATCTAACGTTTATTACAAACTGCACTCGTCCAGATATTGTATGTGCAATGAACAAACTTAGTAGATATACAAGTAACCCACATGAAGGTACTGTTAAGGATTCTTAGATATCTACGATACACTTCAAATATAGGATTACATTATACTAGATATCCAGCTACATTAGAAGGATACATGATCCTAATTGGATATCAGATTCAAAAGACTAAAAATCCACTAGTGGGTATGTTTTTACCAGTGGTGCGACCGTATCTTGAAAATCTTCTAAACAAACATATATAGCTCGATCCATGATGAAATCTGAATTCATAGTTTTAGATAAAGCTGGAGAGGAAGCAGAATGGCTTCAAAAATTTTTAGAAGATATTCCATGTTGGTCTAAACTTGTGTCTGCAATTAGTATATATTGTGATAGTCAGTCGGCTATCGATAGAGTACAAAGTAGTATGTATAATGATAAGTCTCGACATATTTGTCAAAGACATAATACAATTAAGCAATTGATCTCAAATGGTGTTATTTTCATAGATTATGTAAAATTTAGATAAAATCTCGCAGATCCGCTTACCAAAGGCTTACCAAGAGATCAAGTATACTGCATATCAAGGGAATGGGCTTAAAACCTACTACGCAAAAATATTTGTAATGGTAACTCAACCTTGCGACTAGGGATTCCAAAATCTTGATTCAATGGGACAATTAAATTATGAAGATTCAAAGAAGCACTTTGGAGTTAACTCCTACCCATTCTTACGATAAGAAAGTGCTATTTGCAAAAAGTTCTAGGTTAAGTTATGCTTTCAAAGATTCCTATATTTTAGACTATCTAAGTGGGGTTTGGCAGGTACTCTTAATATAAGATCACCTATATAAGTGTGAAGTGTGGCCGCTTCTATGAGAATGGTTCAAAGACTTGAATTCTCTAAAGCACTTGTGAAATCCAAGAGTTGTTCAGGGTCAAAATGAATACAACACTGAAAACTCTAAAATGTTAGGAATGTTATTGTGTTGATATTATTGTCTTGGTTTACACCAACAGCTGACAGTTCAAGACAACGCGTTCATGGATTAGCCAAGTAAATCCGATAGTATTCCACTACGGAAGGTTCAAACCCATAAGGTACCTATTCGGATGCGATAACATTCCGCCGATCTCTCTATAGGGTCTGCATAGTTTATTGCATTAATTTTCATTCGTGTGGGGGATTGTTGGAAAAATTGGTTTTTATTAGTTGTTTTGACCAATTTTTGATCAATTATTTTAATAGATCCCGTTAGTTGGACAAAATATTTCTTTGGCCGAGTGTGATCTACTCCATGAGTAGATTAATGTAATATATTTATTTTCACAAAACCAATTTAGAGTGAATGAGAAATTAAGGCCAAAA
Source organism: Fraxinus anomala (assembly GCA_903798345.1). NCBI lineage: Eukaryota > Viridiplantae > Streptophyta > Magnoliopsida > Lamiales > Oleaceae > Fraxinus > Fraxinus anomala. The sequence continues at coordinate 37,781 of CAIGRN010158436.1, forward strand.
TATGACCACTTGAATTTGAAATAAATTGGAATAAAAATTGGTAGAAAATTGAAAAAGTGCCATCCCACATAGGAAAGCTAGAAGAGTATAAACCACTTTGTATTACTCAAACTTGAGACTTGGGTTTAGGCCCCAAGAGGTACTAATAGTTTTTCAAGGGGAGAGAACCTACATGCTAGTAGGTTGGGACAAAGCCCATACGCACGGCTTGGCTCAGCTGGAGTCACGGGTCACAGGCTTGGGCTTGGACTTGGACTTGGACTTGGGCCAAGCTGATATATATTTTTTGGTAAAATAATATTTGATTCATATTATTTTGTTATTATTTAAAATAATAATATATTTAATTTATATTATTTTTTTCCCGAATTTTCTGTGCCTGACATGTGGATTTTTCTAAGAGGGCGGTTGACGGTTAAACTGCCCGTTCAAATGGTTTGTATCTGTTGAAGACACAACTTTTCTGCTGTTATGTCTTTTGGACACAACTTTTCAACTTCTATAAATAGGTCCCCGTACCCCGATTTTCATTCACTCCAAAATCAATTCTGATTTTATTCTTCTTTCGAAATTATTCCTTCATTCATACATTATTTATATTTTGCAATTCAGCCTCAAAAATTATTTTCGTGCATTTTAGTCCTCGAATATTTAGAGAAATCAAAACGTGAGTAGGTTTGTTGGGTCTTATAATTTGTAGTGCTACTATTACAAGTCGAGCTCATTGTAACTTGAAAGATGAGTGCTAGAATACCATCAGTACTAGTACATGGCATTATCATCTTAAGGAGAAAATTTCAAACTCTTGCCTCGACTTTTAACATTTTATAGCATTCATTTTTTTTCACGACGTCATTCTGTCCAAACTAAATTCTCGATGATATAATTAGTTGTCAAGATATTAGTTTTTGGTCTTGCTAGATGTACATAATTTTTGTACATAGAGGGCTACATAATACTCACATGGGGTGGACCCCACTCACATGGTGGGACCCATCATATATGAGTATTATGTAACACTCTATGTACAAAAATTATGTACATCTAGCATTTTTCATTAATTTTTCCATCTTATTGAGTATGGTCACATGTCATGTCATATGATGTATAGCGTTGAGTGATTCATGCTTATTATATGGTGCATACAATGCATGAACTAATCACACTATTAAAAAGAATGAATCGTGTTATTCATAGCTACAGTTAAGAGCACATTGATTTCTCAATTCCTCATTTCTTGTTCTTTATGAACAATTTCTGCTTGCATTTTCATTATTTCTATTTACATTTTATATGGATTCGGAAAAGTTATTGTAAAATTTCTCTATCACCTAAATATAAAAGAAATAATTGACATATAAGAGTGAAAGCTATTCCTCTTAATAATGTTAACATTTTCACAATAGTACCTCCGATACTCAATATATGGTATGAGAGTTGAAGAAACTCAAACGAGCAATAAGAATGTAAGATTAAATAATGTTCTCAAACAAACTATTATTTTTCAAGAACATGTTAAGAATAAAATTCCAAGTCGCTTAAGCATGAAATAAGTAATTAACATTCAAGATTGACGTTTTCCTAAAACTTAATACATACAATGTTGGTCATAACCATCATAAAAAAAATTTCAACGGTAGATTTTAACCATTGTAAAATCTCAAAGTCCACGTACCATTAGTGTGAATAAATTCTACATTGATATGCACAAGGGAATCGGTAGAAAGACTTTCAAGAAAGAATAATATTATCTAGTACTAGTAATGTTGAACACCAGTCTAGATGTCATCATATCATAGGCCATATTAAATGTGTCATAATTTCTTGTATTTAATTGAACGTGTAATTTAACGTCACTGATATTGCCACCTAGATAGTGTTAAGTACCAATGATGCTAAATAATATTACTCTTCAAAAAATGGATATTTGACCTAAAAAATGAAGGGACAAGAACGAGTGCCTAAGGGTTTTTTTGCCAATCATGTAAGACCTATTTCCTATTCTTAATGCTATTATAGACAAGAAGAATAACTGATATGTTGGATGCGGTTGTGTAATGGGATTTGTGTACATGAAAATACATGGCGAAAATGGGAAGAAGAAACAAAGAAAGAGATATCTTGTTGACTTCATTTTTGAGTGGGGAACGTTGAAATTTGTTATAAGGCTATAATACATGTGAAAAAGCTAAAGTCACCATGCATGAATCTACTGGAAGAAAATGATGAAAATAAAAGTAAGCTTTATTTATTTATTTTATTTTTTTTTTGGGTTTAAAAGGAAAGATATATAATTCGTTTATTAATCTCGACTTTATTAATTAAAGAGTGAGTTTAGTTATTTTGGATTACAATCTTTCTTCAATGGTTCATGTAAACATTTTAATTGATGATTTTTTTTAAGGGTCCATTTGATTGCAAAAGTGGAAAATGAGTGGAAAGAAAATGAATTTTAGGAAAAGTAATTGCATAGAAATTATTTTACAAGGAAATGTTAATTAAGTGTGTTTGATTGATATAATTTTCCACTCGGAAAAATTTTGAAATTTTGAATCTTTTTGTTCACGTTTGGTTTTATTTTACATGAAAATTGTCCATTAAAGTGGGTTTTTTTTATTATTATTTTTATTTTTACAATTAGTTATGAAATTTGTTACCATTGCCAAAAAGTGAAAAAAAAATTGCTTGAAAATTATTTTTTATCAAAATTTAGTGTTTGTTTGTCTCCGTTTTACATGGAAATTGTCTATTCAAGTAAAAAAAAAATTACAACTGGTAATGAAATTTGTTTCCATTGCCACAAAAAAAAAAAAAAAACCTTAAATTCCATACTTACATGTTCTTCTTCCGTCTAATTTGACTTGAAATTGAAGATTTGGATTCCACGGATTGCTGAAGCTTGGAGAGGTTTTCAAAAAGATGGTGAAATTAAATAAACAATCAGAAAAAAAAGTGGCTATTTATAATATGGATAATATTTTATCAAATAAATAATTATACTAAATATAATAATTTGATAATAATATTTAATCAAATAAATATATGAATAGATAATAATATTTAATCAAATAAATAAATAAATATATGAATAGAAAGTAATAATATTTAATCAAATAAATATAGTTTATCCTAAAATACTTTTATAATTATACTGTCAATAATTTGATATTAACAATATTTTTCAAATTGACAACAACGTTTTCAATAACTATTAATTAACATTTATCTAAAAGATGGGAAATTATTTCCCTCAATAGAAAAATCACAATCTTAAAATAATATAAGTTCCTTTCTACTTATACACAAGAACTGTTTAAGATGGACGAGCCAATTAACCTCCAACTCCAACCAGACTAAAAAAAATGATTGGTGAGATTGGTCCCTAACGCTTTTTGACAGGCATTTGCCGCAAGAGGTAGTTGTATTTTCATACTTTATTTCGACGATTTTAGAAATTTAAAAAAATCGAACTGGACCGAATCAAAATCGGTTGATTCGATTTCGATATATAGAACCAATGTTGTATTTTTAAGATTCCAATTGATGCTCGATTCTATTCAATTTCCTTTAGAATCGACTTATTTCGTGCCCAATCTAATAAACTTGTTAATAGGATATTTGTTGTATTTTATATACAGCTTATAAAATGGAAGTACTCCTAAATTAGAATGAAAGATTTTTATAAACGATTTAAATTATAAACATAAATAAATGAACGGTGGATAGATTCATCGGATCAGAAGGCTTTACCTGTAATGAAAGAACAAAAATGGATTCATGAAGGTTCAATTATCGCTTCCCATCCTCTAAGACTAGAACATCTTATTTCCTATGGTGAATCCGTACAATTCGATCAAATATTAATGTGCAATCATAATGTGAGCAGATTCGATAGGGGATGCAAAGACAATACTTCAGGATCCATTCAATTCATCTATGCAAAAAGTAACAATATAGTTTGTATAATGGTCAAAAGTGATGCCTTCTAACTTATCATTCACGAGCTTTATTAGGTATGAAGATCTTTGTCAATTTCTCTGAGTTTCATCGCATTCCATATCTTCAAACACAATTTGTAAGGATTTGCGTGTGAACCATTGGGAAGGTTTCGCTTGACGTTCCTATATTTTCAGAAACTTACTTGCCCTCGTTTTGTTCACCTAAACAAGTTGATTAAAATTTAAGGACTTGTTTGATCCCCATTTTTAAAAAATACAATTTTCTCTCTTTTTTTAATCACATTTTTCGATAAAATAACACTACACACAATCCAAAAAATTTTCATTCATTTTTAACAACACATTCTCAATCAATATACTATTTCAAAATGCATTATATATACAATAAATGAGGCTCGAACATGCCCTAAGTCAAAGTTGATAATTATTTTTATTTACATATTTTATGGGACATACAACTCTTCAACCACATATTTAAAATATTTTTATCAAAATCTACTAATAATTTGGTTTTCATTTATACCAAACAATGGCTTAATTTTAAACTACAAAACAAATAAAGTGAAATTACTACAAAAAAAAAAAAAAAAAAA